>JARQWZ010003181.1:0-105000 GCA_033150135.1 Gobio occitaniae
AAAATATGGTTAAAACCCATTGGCACATGTGGTTTAATACTAAAATCACTTTCTCAAGATTTCCCGATATTTCTCTAATGCAAACTCATTGGATATTGACATATTGCAGAGTTATGTTTTCTTACATTTTAAATGTAAACTTGACGTACCTTCATAACCTGCAGAAACCCTGTAAATATTACTATGGGTTGGGTTAGAGTTAACATTTTTCAAATAGAAGATTGTCTCAATGTTGTTTTTAAGGTGGAAGATCCTGATGGTGATGATACAGCGCTCAATGGGATTCGTCTTTACTGTACCGATCGGTCCGAAGAAGATTCATCCTCAAATGGCGTCACCTCGATTGAGTCCCACATAGGATAGTAATGGACTTAGATGAACAATTCTTGTATTAAGTGTTTAAGCTAGAGAAGTAAATTGAGGATTTGCTTGAATTGATTTGATCGAGAAACCTCTTTGTCTTCAGCTGGGGTGAGTGGAAAGCTGTCAAAAATTGTCCTAAAGGATTATTGAGAGAGTTCCAGCTTAGAGTCGAATCTGAACAAATAATAGGAGATGACACAGCCGCAAACAACATCAGGTGAGCATGTGGTGCTATAAGTCAACCTGGTTTTATTTTGCTCTTTAACGACTCCGGTTTCCCTCATCACGCGGTTCTTTTTTTAATTATTTTTATTTTTTTTACGCCGAGTGCAAGAGGCTGCAGGTGATCACATCACCATTACATTTTATCATTGTCACGCTTTAATTTTCTCCAGGTTCGAATGCAGTGACGGTACTGTGCTGGAGGGTGACGGAACAACCTGGGGTGATTGGGGCAAGTGGAGCTCAAAGTGTGAGGGGAAGAGGAATCTGCGGCATCAGCACGAAGATAGAAGAGAATCAGGGAAATGGAGATGACACCGCTCTCAATGACGTTCACATGTACTGCTGTGATTAAGGTGATGTGAATCTCAATCAAACACTCGGACTGACACACACTGCAGATCAGCTAAATCTGTTTTCTCTTTCAGGTTTATGAGGACGACAAGGACAGCAAGAAGATCAAATTAATTGTAGAATTGATCATCATACTATGATAAACTAACATGAACCATGTCATTCAACAGTAAATCTAATGCACATTCAGCCGGTCATTATCACAAAACAAAGCCTAACTGGATGATCAGGTCATTTACTGGACATCCCGCCTATTATTGGAGTAAAGACTCCTGAACTTCTGCTATCAGTCAAAACTGTGCCAAATATCAGCATTAAAGTCTTTCTAAACAGTGCCTTGTTGTAGTTTCATTGTTTTGCACAACACTTGTACATCAGTAGTGCACGTGGCAGATGGTTCAATCTAAAGCCACTTCTATTGCATTCAAAGTAATTGTCTTATCCGTTCATGCATTACCTGGGAATGACCAGCATACTCTACATAAACACTGTATTCAATTAAAGTGTGATATGGACTACCCAGTTACCCTCAACTTTTTGCCTTTCTAAAGGTAAAATACACCCCAATGTATAAATTAGTTAATCTAGATAAAATGGCACAATGCAAATGCTGAATTATTTGATGCAACACCAATTCAAACTTCATACACTCTAAAAATAAAAAACTGGGTTTAAAAACGACCCAATTTGGTTAAATATAGCACGGACACTTGTTGGGTTAATGTTACCCAGTAAATTGGGTTGTTTCTTTAACCCAGCTTTTTTTTTTTTTTTTTTTTTACTAAAGTTATTTCTTCATACATGAATGTCTACAGATGCGCTTAAATCTCTAAACTAAAAAAAAAAAAAATACTCCACCACTGACTTGCTGGTATTCGTTTATTTTCGATAATGTTTTACAGTAGCAATGTTATTACATTGCCTAGCTTTAAACTTGTTTGACAAACAGAAGTAAAAATGAAAAGTAGGTAATTCCAGTGTAGTCGAGCCGTCTCTGTCCCATTTCCATCGTAACAGCGCTGATCTCGTGCTGGAGTTTGTGTCCGCCGCCTTGCATGAAGATAAATGCAGGGTTTCTGTGGGTCTTAAAGTCTTAATTTAACCTTCACACAATTTAAGGCCTTAATGAATTAATTGTAGCAGAAGGTCTCAATCGAAGCCATATCTACACGAATACGTTTTCGTTTGAAAACGCATCTTTTTTCTCTGGTTTGGCCTTCCGTCCACACTGAGACCGCGTTTTAAGTCAACGAAATTTAGTTTTTTTGAAACTCTGATCAAAGCGGATATATTTGAAAACTATTTTTGAATACTAACTTTTAATCTCTAAAAGTAAAAGGCAAGTAATGTATCATGTATAGGGCCTATATTAATATTTATTTGAGGAATGTCCAACATATCCAATTTTTTTACATTTAAATGTATACATATAACGAAGTCATGCAAACAAAAAGTCTAAACTAAGTCTAATGCACACAACGTGATTGATAAGATGGGGCATTCCATGCACACAGACACTATGACACTACATTCTCTCTCTCTCTCTCTCCTCTCTCTCTCTCTCTCTCTCTCTCTCTCTCTCTCTCTCTCTCTCTCTCTCTCTCTCTCTCTCTCTCTCTCTCTCTCTCTCCTCTCTCTCTCTCTCTCTCTCTCTCTCTCTCTCTCTCTCTCTCTCTCTCTCGCTCTCTCGCTCTCTCGCTCTCTCTCTCTCTCTCTCGCTCTCTCGCTCTCTCGCTCTCTCGCTCTCTCGCCCTCTCTCGCTCTCTCGCTCTCTCGCTCTCTCGCTCTCTCGCTCTCTCGCTCTCTCGCTCTCTCTCGCTCTCTCGCTCTCTCGCTCTCTCGCTCTCTCGCTCTCTCGCTCTCTCGCTCTCTCGCTCTCTCGCTCTCTCGCTCTCTCGCTCTCTCGCTCTCTCTCTCTCTCTCGCTCTCTCTCTCTCTCTCTCTCTCTGAATGAAATTAATGTTTTGAGGCAGGTTCATATAATAATATTTGTAATTATTTTTTATACTATTAGGTATACTGTTCAAGTTATATATGTCAAATAATAAAATACATGGTTAAAAATATTTTGGACTGGCATATTAAGTAAAAATTAACAGCTTTCCAGCACTTTTTAATAAAAAAAAAAATTAAGAATACCGTAACCAATGATGTGGATCTAAATGTATTTTAAATCAAGTATTAATAGTTCATTACTTACAATATTTGTGTGAGTGACTTTAAGAAATAAACATAGACCTGAGCAAAAAATAAATGCTGTAGCAAAAATTCCCAACTCGTGGCATTTAGCAACTTTAAATAAAAATGTATTAAGTTCATGAAGTATTAAGATTTATTTTGTTTCATGATTAGGTAGCCACTGATGTTTTGGACTGATACATAATCTTATATAATCAGTTTTACAATATTATACTGTAATAAAATACATACTTGAAAAGTGGTGGAAAAGACATCTTTGAAACGCTCTTCAGAAAAACTGTTAAAAAATAAAAAATATTCAATTCAATTCTAAAACTGCCCACTGTTTATATTGTGTTAGAAGAAAATGTATTTTTATAATAAATACATTTTTATTATAACCCCCCCAAAACAATATAATCAGAAATGGACTTTAGCGTTCGCGTCTCCTGTTTCACGCGCTTAATCCATGCAGAGCTTTCAGAAAGTCAGCAACGCACTTTTAATCTATTTCAAAGTGCCAGTATGAGATTAATAGGCTACAAGGTTTCTGATCAAAACTCACTCTATTGTGACCTTGCAGATATTATATATATGGGTGATTCTTCAATTGGGGGCTATTTTGCCATCTTACATTTGATGAATGAAATTTGGTTGAATTTTGTTCGAATTATGTCAAGACAATGTTTACATGCTTTGATGTAAAGATATAATAATGGCCACGACTGAGCTTAAATATAATTTGAGTATTTTATATCTATTTGCCAACTGGCACTGCAAAACGTCATTACCATCACAACATCAAAATGTATCATAATGCAAAGAATGTATCAAGGAGATAATTTAAACTCATTTATTTTGCAAACATTGTTAACCTTCAACAATACGTATAAAAAACTAAATGTTTCCATTCAGCGAATTACATATATTTTCTTGTTCCTACCATCAAAATGTGTTTTTCTGTGTTCATCAAAGCACACTTTTGTTTTATTTCTGGAAAATTAATTTTAGATGTTTTTTCTTTGAATAGGTGGATGAGTATTTCATTAGTCTTTTCATGTAGCACCTGAAGATTGAACATAAAAACAGTTTTAAATATATGTTTGCTGTAAATTAAGCAACGTGGCGGTAATGACATACTGTTCTGGTAATGACATACTGTTCTGGTAATGACATAAATGAAAAGTGCGCTGATACATAAAGCAAATTTAAAGGCTTAAATAATGACTTCTGGTGAGTGTTGTTGAAAGAAATGGACAGATGTGAGGAGATATATATAAATATGACACAACCATCAACTTGAACATGTTTATTTCAATCATGAAGAAACCATACAATATTTTCTAGAGAATCAATTGTTACAATGTGATAAAACAGCATAAACATCCTTCATAAACATTTCATAACTATGACTATTACCATTAGGTGACAATATTATATGTTTGGGTTGCATTGGGTTAAAACTAACAATGCATAATGAAACGTGTTTGCTTTCAAACACACTCAAAAAATTATTTTATGATGCTGTTCACTTTATTTAAGCAATTCATCTTGATTTAACACAATTATATCAGGTTTCTGGTTCAAATGTAATTGATTCATGTTAAACTGACTTAAAAACCGTTACTCTTTGACATAACTTGATGTTTTCATTTTGAAATAACACGTTTCAATTAAGTAACCCAATTAAACAAGACTTTCACTTCCCATCATGCTTTGCAAAGGGGCTGAATTCGGAGAGTAAATGTTTAAATAAAGTGCTATTTGATGCCTTTTTAACAAGATGAGAAAATGGAGAGACTTTTTAATGCTTAATGTTTTGTTATGTTAGTGTTTTTGAGGTTACCATTGTGGTGAAGTAGAGCATGTGCTTGGGATGAGGACCTGCTAATAACAATTAAAGCTATTTTAATAATAAAAACAACTACTTTGGGCAGGCCATGGATGTAACAAAACCATCTTCTGGCTAGCCAATAAGACCTTGTAAAAGGTTTTGTAAATGTTGTAAAAAATAGTATTTGACTAAATAAAAATAATCAATTAAACTGTATTACTTGATTTGGTTTGTTTTTAATATTCCATCCATCCATCCATCATCGTCCGCTTATCCGGGGCCGGGTCGCGGGGGCAGCAGTCTAAGCAGAGATGCCCAGACTTCCCTCTCCCTAGACACTTCCTCTAGCTTTTCCGGGGGGACACCAAGGCGTTCCCAGGACAGCCGGAAGACATAGTCCCTCCAGCGTGTCCTAGGTCTTCCCCGGGGCCTCCTCCCGGTTGGACATGCCCGAAACACCTTCCCGGGAAGGCGTTCAGGAGGCATCCGGAACAGATGCCCGAGCCACCTCAGCTGTCCCCTCTCGATGTGGAGGAGCAGCGGCTCTACTCCGAGTTCTTCCCGAGTGACTGAGCTCCTCACCCTATCTCTAAGGGAGCGCCCAGCCACCCTGCGGAGAAAGCTCATTTCGGCCGCCTGTATCCGGGATCTTGTCCTTTCGGTCATGACCCACAGCTCATGACCATAGGTGAGAGTAGGAACGTAGATTGACCGGTAAATCGAGAGCTTTGCCTTACGGCTTAGCTCTTTCTTCACCACAACAGACCGGTACATCGACCGCATTACTGCAGAAGCTGCACCGATCCGTCTGTCAATCTCCCGTTCCATCCTCCCCTCACTCGTGAACAAGACCCCTAGATACTTGAACTCCTCCTCCACTTGAGGCAGGAACTCTCCACCAACCTGAAGTGGGCAAGCCACCCTTTTCCGACTGAGGACCATGGCCTCGGATTTGGAGGTGCTGATCCCCATCCCAGCCGCTTCACACTCGGCTGCAAACCGTCCCAGTGCATGCTGAAGGTCCTGGTTAGAAGGGGCCAACACGACAACGTCATCCGCAAAGAGCAGAGACGAAACCGTGTGGTCCCCAAACCTGACACCCTCCGGCCCTTGGCTGCGCCTAGAAATTCTGTCCATAAAAATTATGAACAGAACCGGCGACAAAGGGCAGCCCTGCCGGAGTCCAACATGCACCGGGAACAAGTCTGACTTGTTTTTAATATACATTTTAGAATAATTAAATTGAGTAGTTTTGGACAAAATAAATAATGTTAAACTGATTTAAATAAATGGCATTGAATTAACCTTACGTAAAAAACTTAAGTTTACTGAAATATACAATTTTAATTAAATTCAACATAACCCAATTACGTGGAACCTGTTGACATAAAAAAAATTAAGTAAAACCCACGTATCATTTTTTTGAGTGCATGTATTTGAACATTCAAAATGTGAATTAGAGATGATAAAGGGAGATGGATGGGATGTGGAGAGAAAGAGATACTGGGCCCTAGTTTAAATGACAGGCATAGTGTAGTCACTCAATGAGCAAAGTGTCCTGAAGATCAACTCCAGCCTTTTTTCTATAATCTCTAGAGTCTAGACCTTTCAGTTGATTTCTTGGGAGCCATTCTGGTTAAAAAATAAGAAAAAATTGTTTTAGGAAGTAAGGCATCTCACTTAAGTTTCATTGTAAAATCACTTCTTTAACTTAATTTATAAACACATAATATGATATAGATAGTGACACAGAATATGTCATTACCACCATCACTTGTCATTACCATCACAACAAGTTGTGTGTTGGTAATGACGTGTTGCGGTAATGAGATTTTTTATTTTTTTCAGGAAAAAAGATGCTAGGTCATGGATTTGCTAACATCATTCAATAGCTAGTACAAAAAAAACTTTACATACACATAAATCATGTGAATATAAATATATATTTATCAAAATATTGCTGCTACAGCATTTATGGTAATGACGCTGAATAAGTCTACTCCATGATCAGAAGGAATTCATGATTAAATTACTTACTTTTTCAGACATCAAATATCACTGTTCTTCCATGGCTGACATGTGCTCCCCTGCTAGTCTTCATTTCCATGGTTACGGCATAAACAAGTCTTACCCTCAAAAAAATCCTTGTTGTAATCATAGACTGTCGCGGTAATGACAGTATTGTTATGGACAATACTAAATTGTTAAAAATATTCACAAATTGCACAGATATGAACCAGAATTATGCATCAAGTGCCTTTTTAAGTTACTGTTTAAACATATATTGTGATTTTTTAATGAACTGATAACATTTTATCACATTTTCAGAGCAGATAATTTTTAAAGTCTGGGTTGGGGACAAGGCCTGAGTAGCCAAATATTAGTGATGAAAACATTTTTAAAAATGGAAATCAAACTGATTTTAGTGTATAACATTTTTTGGTGGTGCAATGAACATTATTTGAAATAACTAAACTATTTATTTTAAAATATAGTAATTTTAACATGAATGTATAACCTGGGGACATAAAAGTTCCCCTAATTGAAGAATCACCCATATAATAATCGATGGACCTCGTAAGGAAAGAATCATTATCACGCAATATTGACTAATGGATCAGAGAATCGTCTTTCTGTGAGTCATTAAGAAATTATGGTTCTATTCTATCTAAAGAAATATGAGGTACACGTGAATACATTATTTCGTGAATCGTGAACGTGAATTACACGTTATAAAGTGCGTACCATATGCACACGATATCTGCATATCATATGCACGTAAAAACTCATTTTGGCATATAAATCGCATTATAAATACAATTTGTGCTGTTCATTTAGATTTAGAATAACTAATGGAGTGATAACTTAATGATGGAAGTGCAAGAATTCAAATGAATGTCCCAAAATATTTCTTTTTTAAATAAATTAAATAAAAAAAAGAAAAGAAAGTTCTCTTCATTCTTGCCGCACCGACTGTGTTGCCGCCCTAGGTGGCTGCTAGGGCTGTGCAATTAATCGAATTTCGATTTCGATTTCGATTTTGGCTCCCAACGATCACCAAAATAGTACAATCGAGAAAAAACGATTATTTTGCCATGTTCAGTTTTGCAAGAACACTCTTATTTTGTCTTGCGTTCTGAATGAAACGTGCACGCGCTCATCCGCCCCTCCCGAAGCCACAAACTCTCTCAGTTCGTGAGTCTCGTGTGCATATCATCCGCTGGAATTTAAAAACTCGGCGCGAGTAAAGATGGCAGAAGGAGGGCAGTTACAGCAGCGTTTGGTGAGCAAAAAAGGCAAAACCAACTCCGTTGTCTGGGAACAGTTTGGCTTCGAGGAATCAGACGACGAGCAGAAACATGCTGCGTGCAAGATTTTCTACATGGTAGTGGCTGCAACGCAAGGGAACACCACGAATTTGTTTAACCACTTGAAAATTAAACAGAGTGACCTATGACAATCTAATAAAGAAACAAAAACTGACGAGAGCAGGGGTGCCGTGTAAACGTCCTTTTTTCCCCTCATATTTTTCAAATAATTCTCTCTTTGTAAACTTTGTTCAATGCATGCGAGTGCTGCCATATTTTCGAATATGACCAGTCGTTTTCACCGTCGTCACCCGGGTTTAGTGCCAGAAGACGCGAATGAGAAGCCGCGCGCTGTGAGAAAATGCATCTCTGTGCGCTCATCCGAGAGCGCGCACACGTCTCACAGCGAGGCAAATATTGAGTTCTCTTTCAAGTCTTGTTCTTGAACGGACAAACTCACACAAAACGTATGTCAACATGTCCATCTTGATGAGTATCCTAGCAGACATAGCCTGTATATGCCTTAAGTGAACTTTATACAGTCGATAAAGACGACGATCCGGATTGAATAGCTTTTGTAAGTTTAATAGGATTCATCTTTAATTTATGCACTCAAATATGCAATGTTATTTTACATTTGATACATTTCTGTACCTGAAAACTAATGTTAGACGTACCTGAAAAGCATATCTAGCCGAACCATATTGTTGATCTTATTTATTTGTGGTTATCATTTTTACGTGAATACTTTTATACTTTGATTTGAATATATGTTATATTATTTATTTTAATAGTTCAAAAAGTACAACAAATGTTACAATTTCAATTGAATTGTTGAAAGGTGTATTTTTAATAAATACAACACATTCCCAAAGTCATGTGAAATAATCGTGTTCCATAATCGTGATTTCAATATTGACCAAAATAATCGTGATTATGATTTTTTCCATAATCGAGCAGCCCTAGTGGCTGCCTAGTTTGCCTACAGGCACGCGCCGGCCCTGGGCCCAATCATGGTCGCATTTTTTCAATTCAAAACGGCGAAATTTCACATAAACTTGAGTAGTTTGCATTACTGTCGGTATCTGAACATTTCTATCATAAAACAGAGCTGCGTTCAGCCCCGACAAAACGTTTTTTAAACGTTTCATATGAAATTTGGTATAGAAATAAACTTGCCTTGCAATGAAGCTAAAATATAAATTAAAATTCCCAATTGCAGTGGGAATTGATACTTTTAAATGTAAATTTGCTGGTCGCACTACCTGACATTTTAGGTCTTTGAAACACCACAACTCAAAAATTCAATTGAATTTGTTTTTAAAAAATGACTATATTATAAAGGAAATATTGTAGATCAATTTGATATGTGACATGTATTTATTTAAAAAAAAAAATTGGTGGAAAATAATGAATTCGGACACAAAAAATACGTCATGTCATTGACCCACATATATTTACTATAAAACTCTTACAACAATCACGTCTTCTAATATCTTCAATTGTTGCCTATACTGAGCTGCAGCAGACCCATTGTGAGACCTGTCTCTTTAATACCGCGTGGTTTATATACATGTTGCTGCTGACTGGGCTGACATATTTGACAAACGTTCAACCGGAAACCGCAAAACGTTGCACCGGTTTGAGCTTTGAACGTGCCCCAGTTGCCTGAGACTTGCATCTACTTACATCTTCCACGAACTCTCCTTGTGTGCCTGACAGTGACAGTAATGACAGTAAGCTCCGCCTTCTTTGATTTGATTGGCCATCTCGATCATTTTGACATTGACGAGCGCTGTTAGACCACTGAGGTGAAAATTAATCAGCCTATGGACACTCACCTAAAGGATTTTTAGGAACACCTACTCAATTTCTCATTAATGCATTTATCTAATCAACCAATCACATGGCAGTTGCTTCAATGCATTTAGGGGTGTGGTCCTGGTCAAGACAATCTCCTGAACTCCAAACTGAATGTCAGAATGGGAAAGGTGATTTAAAGGTCACGTTTTTCCTGTGTTTTTGAAGCTTTGATTGTGTTTACAGTGTGCAATATAACATGTCATCATGTTTCGCGTGTAAAAAAACACAGTATTTTTCACACAATTTACTTATCTGTATACCGCTGTTTTCACTGTCCTAAAAACGGCTTGATGATTTCCTTATTCTATGAAGTCCCTCCTTTAGAAATACGTAACGAGTTCTGATTGTGCCAGCGGTTCCCGTGTTGCGATTCGACAGCAGCTTAGCACACGTTGCCCGGAAAGGTCACGCCTCTTACCATAACGGGGAGATGCATGCGCTCAAAGTACAGCGTCCCTGAAACGACGGACATGTTGAACGTGAACCTGGAGAGATGGCGAGAAAATAAGAATGTCATCCAAATAAACAAATATGTTTAGCATGTCTCGTAAGACATCGTTAACCAAAGCCTGAAAAACGCAGGAACATTGACCAGCCCGAAAGGAAGGACTCCATATTCAAAGTGCCCTACAGGAGTGTTGAACGCGGTCTTCCACTCGTCCCCCTCCTTGATACGCACTAAATGGTAGGCGTTGCACAAGTCTAGCTTAGTTAATATCTTTGCGCCCTGTAGGATCTCAAAAGCCGATGACATAAGAGGCAAGGGATACCGTTTCTTGACCGTTATGTCGTTCAGCCCTCGATAATCGATACAGGGACGCAAAGAACCATCTTTCTTCTTAACAAAGAAAAACCCAGCGCCGGTGGGTCACGAAGAAGGAACAATAATTCCCGCGTCGAGGGACTCTGAGAGGTATTTCACCAGAGCCTCTCGTTCGGGGCGCTGAAAGAGAATAGATCTACCACGAGGGGGCGAAGTGCCAGGAAGAAGTTCGATCCCGCAGTCATAAGGACGGTGAGGCGGTAGTGAAACCGCCCAGGAACGACTGAAAATCCCCCGCAGATCATGGGACTCCAGACAAATCGTCAGGCTCCTCCTGGAAAACAGAAACAGAAGACACGGCAGAAATGGCAGAAACCAGACAATTCACATGACAGGGCAAACTCCAAGAATGAATAGACCCCTTAACCCGGTCAACCTGTGGATTATGCTGGATAAGCCAGGGATGGCCTAAAACAATGGGAGTATAGGGAGACTGAAAAACATAAAAAGAAAAAGTCTCTTGGTGGTTGCCGGAGACGGTGAGACTAACCGGACAGGTGGCGCGAAGAACCGAAGAAAGTTCTCTGCCGTCCAGAGCAAAGATGGCAGTGGAGTCAGGCAAGTCAATCAAGGGAATCTTGTGTTCACGAGCCCATCCCTCGTCGATGAAGCTGCCCTCTGCCCCCGAGTCGATAAGGGCAGAACCAGTAGCTGAAGAGCCCGCCCAACAGAGAACAGCAGAGATCGTAGTGCGAGATCTGGGAGAGGAAGAAATAGTAGAAGCGCTCACCAGTACTCCTCTGCCTACTGGTGAGCTCTGGCTTTTAACGTGCAAGATGAAGCGAAGTGACCAGCAGTTCCACAGTAAAGGCACAGACGATTAAGAATCCGTCGTTGACGTTTCTCAGAAGAGATGCGTATGCCCCCAATCTGCATAGGAACTGCCTCAGGCTGGCCACCAACGGGGACAGCGGCGGAGGAAGAGACATCACATGACTTGGAATAGGAAGAACGAACACGTCGCCGCTGCTCGAAACATCCATCCAGGCGAATGGCCAGATCGATGAGCTGATCAAACTGGGTGGGCGACCCCCGCGCGTAAATCTCCTCCTTAAGGTCCAGGTTCAACCCCTCCAGAAAGCGAGCGATCTGTGCCGGCTCGTTTCACTCACTAGTAGCAGCCAGTGTCCGGAATTCAATTGCGTAATCAGCCACGGATCTTCTGCCTTGACGTAGGGCAGCAAGAAGACGTGAAGCCTCACAGCCGAAGACAGATCTGTCAAATACCTTGATCATCTCATCCTTAAAGAGCTTGTACCCACTGCAGCATGCCGCTCCAGCCTCCCAAACAGACGTTCCCCACTCGCGTGCACGACCCATGAGAAGTGAGAGAACATAAGCAATGCGCGCCCGATCATCCGCATATGTCTGGGGCTGCAGAGAAAAGACAACCTCACATTGAATGAGAAAGGCTCTGCACTCAGTGGGCTCACCGGCATAACAAGATGGATTGTTCACTCGCGGTTCGGGATGCAGCTGCTGACTTGGAGGTAGCAGTTGGCTGGAAGACACCGTTGGTCCCTGGTTAACATGGAGCAGACGAGCAGACAGATCAGAGACTTGAGCAGACAGACTCCTTACTGCTTGATGGGCGGCGGCCAACTCCTCCTTGTGTTTACCGAGCATCGTTCCTTGGAACTCGACCGCCGACCGGAGAGGCACCTCCTCTGCTGGATCCATAGTTTGGTTGGATTATTCTGTCACGAATATAAAATAATCCAAAAGCAGAGGTGACAGGATACAATCAGTCTTTAATGAAAACTCAAAACAAGGCAGTCTGTCGTTATGGCACACAGTACTGGAGAAAACAAACTCAGGAGTAACAGAGATGTTCCTGTCATGGAGAGGAATGCTAACTGGACTCCCGTGAAGGTGGAGGCTGTTCCTCTCAGGGTAGCAAGGCCAGGAAAGAGGTCCACAGAGGCTCACATGCAGCAGATACAGAGCGGAGACAAGACTAGGCACCAGGCTGAACCGGACAGACAAAAACAAGGTGAGAACTTCCAAAACTTAATCAGACAAGGAGAAAGCAGCAGCAGCATGGAAAGACAAGCAATAATCCGACAAGCAGTAGTAAGAGCAAACACCAGATAAAGGATAAGCACTTAAGGGTGAGTGGGAACAGGTGTCATCGCAAGGCAGCGGAAGCGCTGATTGACTAACAGGTGCAGGAAGAGAGCGCACGAAGAGGTGTGTGAGTGTGTGTGTGTATGCGTGTGATAACCAGAAACAATCAGGAGAGAACGAAAGATAGACCTAACAGATAATCACTGCCTTTGATTCAATACTTCTCAACTTGACGTTCACATAAGCTCGGTCACATGGCTTGACACAGTGCGACCATACTCGCTTTTGCGACTATAAATAGATGTGCAAACCGTATTTTGGAGCACCCGTTTTCTTGAATGTAACATCAATACCTTACAGTATATAACAGTCCTTCCAGAAAAATGCAGCTTTTTTGTGATTGTTGCGGGCAAAAATCCTTGATTATGCTGCATGTTTTCTTAAAAAATGCGATGGAAAATGCGGGATATTTATGCAATTTTATGCAATGAAATTGCAGGAACTTGCAAAAATTGTGGTTTGATGAAAAAGAGAAAAAAAGCACTACATCACAGAAAGTGCTGGGAATATTTAAGTTCTCATCTTGTTTTATTGAAGACCTTAATAAACACATGGCTCAAATTTACAAAACAATGAGTCAAACAAGTTCTGTAGCTTTACAAAAGGAATGTGCTACAACTTCTGAAAAAATTAGTAAATAACTTCCTGTTTTACAGAGGTAGCTATACAAAACAGACATTTGAGTGCTTCCAATGCACAAAGTACAATCTCTTATAGGGTTAGTTCACCCAAAAATGAAAATTCTGTCATTAATGACTTCCCCTCATGTCATTGGACACCCGTAAGACCTCCGTTCATCTTCGGAACACAAATGAAGATATTTTAGTTGAAATCCGATGGCTCAGAACGGCCTCCATTCGCACAATGCACTTTACACTCTCAAGACCCATAAAAGGCACTAAAGACGTCGTTACAAAGTCCATCTCACTACATTGGTTCTACAATAACTTTATGAAGCGACGAGAATAGTTTTTGTGCACAAAAAAAACCCTAAATAACGACTTATATAGTGATGACGGATTTCAAAAAACAGCATCATGAAGCTTCGAAGCGTTAGAATCAGTGAGTCGAATCATGATTCGGATCGCGTGTCAAACTGCTGAAATACGTGACTTTGGCGATCCAAACCACTGAATCGACTCACTGATTCATAACGCTTCAACACACCGGGAAAATGCTTTGCGCGGTCTTTTGCTGTTATTTTTGTTGGCAAATAGGAATTTGCGTGCTTTATCATGGTTTCACCGATATCTATGGTTTCACCACAGGGTTTGCAGCTTTTCGATGACGTTCACGTCTGGTAATTACGTCACTTCAAAACGTTCCCATGGCAATAGGGGGAAATGGCGGCTCTTGTGTGAAGTGAACGAACATTTTTCAACTTTCTGCTAATTTATGACTTTTTTGCAACGAAAATGCGGGAATTATGAAATCATGCTAGCCCCGCATATTTTGCACGCGGAAATAGGCGAAAGTGCAGCGTATTTGAAAAAATGCGGGCCCCCGCGTAAATATGCGGACTTTGGCTAATTATGCATTAAATAATGCGATCGCATAATCGCGTTTTTCTGGAGGGACTGATATAAGGCTATATTGTATAACAAGTATATCAATGATCATTGTAAGCAACCTTATATTTTGGGGATGAAAAAACATATCATGAGACTGCAAAACTTCAATATGATTTCATTAAATAAATGTGAGCTCTAATGCTTCAAAATCTGAATGTGGTGCTGATGTGTATTCTATGGGCTTGCAAACAATGCTTCAAAATGCTTCAGTTCAGAGCAGATTCGACATCAATGAATAGTGCACATTCATGCCAAGCGAATTCTTATGAACATGACAACATTTTCTTTACAGTGAATATATCGTTATATGTTGTATACAGTTGTAAGGCTGTATATATTTTATCTCCTCATATGAATTGGATGAGCATCATGAAATAAGTCATAGCAATTTCAAAATAGAGTCCTATTTGGTTGCTCAATGTGTTTCTTTCTTTTTATTTATTTATCTATTTTTATTTGTCCGTGTAACCTTTTCTCCACCACAGCAGTGCTGTTCCCTCTGCTCCCATATGAGATCAGTTTCTCTGGCTAATTTTCTCCACTGCAGGTTAGCCCCTCCTCCCTGCCCTGCCCTGCCCGGAAACAAACACCGCTAGATCCACCAATTACGTGCTAAGTGCAGCAACCGCCAGCGCAAATCAGGGATTCAAAAGGAGAGTCTCCTCCTTCGAAGAAAGCAGGCAGCCCTGCAAACATTTTAAAGGTTGTGTTCTTCGTGATCCCATTTTTCAAACTTTAGTTAGTGTGTAATGTTGCTGTTAGAGCATATATAATACCTGTAAAATTATAAAGCTCAAAGTTCAATGCCAAGCGAGATATTTCATTTGACAGAAGTTCCCTTTCAAAGCCTACAGCAAACGGCCGGTTTGGACTACATCCCTGTACATCCTGCTTTAATGACGTCAGTAGAACAGTTTGTCGACTAACCTCCGCCCACAAGAATACGCGAAAAAGGGGGCGTGGTCTTGTTGCTCTCCCTCGTGGAGAAGAGGAAGTGTTGCGTTCGGTTGCGTTTGTCGCCATGTCGTCCAAAGGCCTTTATTATGGATATCTATGGTCCAGACGCTGTTATTTTCATCCCGGAGTCAAATCACCTTTGTTTGGCCTTCAGGGGCTGTAGTTTGAGCGCGTTCATCTCCCCGTTATGGTAAGAGGCGTGACCTTTCCGGGCAACGTGTGCTATGCTGCTGTCGAATCACAACACGGGAACCGCTGGCACAATCAGAACTCGTTACGTATTTCTGAAGGAGGGACTTCATAGAACAAAGAAATCTTTCAAGCTGTTTTGAGGACATGTGACACAAAATGTGTGAAAAATACTGGGGTTTTTTTACAGGTGAAACATGAACACATGTTATATTGCACACTGTAAACACAATCAAAGCTTCAAAAAAACAGGAAAAACGGGACCTTTAATTCTGGTAAATGTACCAAACAGCGATGCCAGTTTATGCACATTTGTATTTTCCGTGGCTGCGTCCATGCCCGCATTAATGTCCAGTGTATTTAAATATTTTACACATTGACTTTGAACTAGCTCATCACCCGGATGCCGAATTTACTAACTGCTGTCAGGCCTCAAAATATTTTAGAACGCATCGCCTTATTGTTCCATAGCGAAGCGTCGTGCTTCTCACATGACACAAAGCTGCCATAATAGCGCTGTATGACAGCTCAGCTGTATCGGGTTAATTTCATTTTTTCTTTTTTATTCAAAATATTCACAAATTTGCTAACCAGGTCATGAACTATCTGATATTCTGATTTTCAAATATGTGTGAGTGAATGTGTATTAATTGATCTATACTGCGCAATGGGCGGCACAATGTTAGTTTGCTCCTCAGTGAATCGGATCTGTCGGATTTACATCACACAATTTCATTCATGTTTCGTGAAATACACAAAAAAAGTGTATAAGTGTAAAAGACTTCTCAAGCTACCCTTTCCGCATCGAGGAGGCAACTTCAGCAGCTCAAAAAGGCCTCTCCCAACAGCAGATCCAAGCTCTCGGGAGATGGTCCTCAGATGCTTTCTCAAAGCTATATCAGGACCAACTGGTACCACATCATCAAGCCCTCCAAACCCTCCGATTACCCCCCCCCCCATCCCAATCTACGGGGAGGTTTTGTCTCTGTCCAGCGAGCATTTATCTCCCAGTGGACGCAGTAAGAAATCTCCAGGTCAAGTACTCATGCTTCTCTTTTCTGTTTTCAGCCTTTCAACAAGAAGTGGAAAGTTTCCACGCAGTGAGTCAGCAGAAAGTTTCCACGCAGAGAGTCAGCAGAAAGTTTCCACGCAGAGAGTCAGCGGAAAGTTTCCACGCAGAGAGTCAGCGGAAAGTTTCCATGCAGAGAGTCAGCGGAAAGTTTCCACGCAGAGAGTCAGCGGAAAGTTTCCACGCAGAGAGTCAACGGAAAGTTTCCACGCAGAGAGTCAGCGGAAAGTTTCCACGCAGAGAGTCAGCGGAAAGTTTCCACGCAGAGAGTCAGCGGTAAGTTTCCACACAGTGAGTCAGCGGAAAGTTTCCACGCAGCGAAAAAGTGGAAAGTTCCAGACAGTGAGAAAGTGGATAGTTTTTTACGCAGTGAGAAGTGGATCGTTTTCCACGCAGTGAGAAAGCGGATAGTTTTTCATGCAGTGAGAAGTGGATAGTTTTCCACACAGCGAGAAAGCGGATAGTTTTTTTACGCAGTGAGAAGTGGATAGTTTTCCACGCAGTGAGAAGTGGATAGTTTTCCACGCAGTGAGAAAGCGGATAGTTTTCCACGCAGTGAGAAGTGGATAGTTTTCCACGCAGTGAGAAAGCGGATAGTTTTCCACGCAGTGAGAAAACGGATAGTTTTTCACGCAGTGAGAAAGCGGATAGTTTTCACGCAGTGAGAAGTGGATAGCTTTCCACGCAGTGAGAAAGCGGATTTTATTTTCCAAGCAGCAAGAAAGTGTAAAGTTTCCACACAGCGAGAAAGTGTAAAGTTTCCACGCAGAGAGTAAACTGTAAATTTCCATGCAACTAGAAAGCAGTAAGTTTCCACGCAGTGAGGAAGTGAATAGTGTCGATGCAGTGTGAACGCAGTACATTTCCACACAAAGAGAAAGCGGTAAGTTTCCACGCAGTGAGGAAGTGTAAAGTTTCCACGTAGCGAGAAGGTGTAAAGTTTCCACGCAGCGAGAATGCAGTACATTTACCGTTTTCTCGTTGCGTGGAAGTTTCCACGCAGCGAGGAAGTGAATAGTGTCTATGCAGTGGGAACGCGGTACATTTCCACACAAAGAGAAAGCGGTAAGTTTCCACGCAGCGAGGAAGCGGAAAGTTCCGAGCAACAAGAAAAGCAGATAGTTCCAAGCAGTAAATCCGTGGCTAGCCGTCCACACAGCAAGATAGTGGATAGTTGCCCACGCAGTAAGACAGTGGATAGTTGCCCACGCAGTAAGATAGTGGATAGTTGCCCACGCAGTAAGATGGCGGATAGTTGCCCACGCAGTAAGATAGTGGATAGTTGCCCACGCAGTAAGACAGTGGATAGTTGCCCACGCAGTAAGATAGTGGATAGTTGCCCACGCAGTAAGATGGCGGATAGTTGCCCACGCAGTAAGATGGCGGATAGTTGCCCACGCAGTAAGATAGTGGATAGTTGCCCACGCAGTAAGATGGCGGATAGTTGCCCACGCAGTAAGATAGTGGATAGTTGCCCACGCAGTAAGATGGCGGATAGTTGCCCACGCAGTAAGATAGTGGATAGTTGCCCACGCAGTAAGATGGCGGATAGTTGTCCACGCAGTAAGATAGTGGATAGTTGTCCAAGCAGTAAGACAGTGGCTAGTCGTCCACACAGCAAGATAGTGGATAGTTGCCCACGCAGTAAGATGGCGGATAGTTGCCCACGCAGTAAGATAGTGCATAGTTGTCCAAGCAGTAAGATACTGGATGGTTGTCCACGCAGTAAGATACTGGATAGTAGGACACACAGTAAGATGGTGGATAGTCTCCTCAAGCGAATAAGTTTCGACACAGTGAGAAAGTCGAAGATTCCAGCAAGGAAGTGGATCGTTTTCACACAGCAAGAAATAAAAGTTGTTAAACACAGAAAGGAAATGGATAGTTTTTCCCACAGCAAGAAAGCGGTTTAAAAAAACTTACGCAGCGAGAAGTGGACAGGTTTCCCACACAGTAAGGAAGCAGATAAAACCCTCTAGATTGATTGGTTCCACTAGTGGAAAGTTTCCACTTAGTAAGCAAGTGGATTGATTCATTGCAGCAAGAAAGGGGAAAGTTTCCATGCAGCAAGGAAGGGGTAAGTCCCACAAAATCTCTAAGTCAAAATCTTTTTCCCATTTTTTCTTCCAGGCGGTCTCCCACGTACAATACCACACCCTGCTCCCATCAAGAACCGTGCGATTCGTGAACTAACAGGGGCCGCCCTCTGGCGACACAAGCCATTCACGGGCCCTCCCGTTCAAACAACCAGGCCCCCTCTCTAATGCCAGCCGCCAAGCTCTGCACTTCTTAGGGGGGTGTTTAGCAGGCGGCTGTCCTATGCTCTTTAGCTTTTGGGGGGTACTCTGAGTTCGGGCCTAATTCCGAGCTCGAAGCCCTCCCCCCGGACAGCACGCCAAATACGCATTGAATTACTCTCTATAAATTATTTGTAAGTGCGAACTCGTGAAAGAATGTTTTATGAACAAAGTTCGGGAGAAGCACGTTCAGATAATTGACACAGGTGGAGAGCACTCAGCTAATCAACAATAGAGGTATATATACACGCAGCAGTCCTACCTCCGTTTGTTGACAGTTGTCAGCAACCCTTCCACCACCCCTTCGCCACACATTTTAACTCTAAAACCACTTACATATACGGGGGGTTCTCTGGGTTCGGGCCTAATTCCGAGCTCGAAGCCCTCCCCCCGGACAGCACGCCAAATACGCATTGAATTACTCTCTATAAATTATATGTAAGTGCAAACTCGTGAAAAATAGGAAAAAGAGGCTACAATTTGAACGAGCTCACCAAAATTGGACAGTTGAAGACTGGAAAAATGTTGCCTGGTCTGATGAGTCTGGATTTCTGTTGAGACATTCAGATGGTAGAGTCAGAATTTGGCGTAAACAGAATGAGAACATGGATCCATCATGCCTTGTTACCACTGTGCAGGCTGCTGGTGGTGGTGTAATGGTGTGGGGGATGTTTTCTTGGCACACTTTAGGCTCCTTAGTGCCAATTGGGCATCGTTTAAATGCCACGGCCTACCTGAGCATTGTTTCTGACCATGTCCATCCCTTTATGACCACCATGTGCCCATCCTCTGATGGCTACTTCCAGCAGGATAATGCACCGTCACAAAGCTCGAATTATTCAAATTGGTTTCTTGAACATGACAATGAGTTCACTGGACTAAAATGGCCCCCACAGTCACCAGATCTCAACCCAATAGAGCATCTTTGGGATGTGGTGGAACGGGAGCTTCGTGCCCTGGATGTGCATCCCACAAATCTCCATCAACTGCAAGATGCTCTCCTATCAATATGGACCAACATTTCTAAAGAATGCTTTCAGCACCTTGTTGAATCAATGCCACGTACAATTAAGGCAGTTCTGAAGGCGAAAGGGGGTCAACACAGTATTAGTATGGTAGTATGGTGTCACCGTGGGGACCTAAATTGAGGTCCCCTTGGGCACAAAAGCTTATAAATCATTCAGAATGAGTTTTTATGAAAATGTAAAAATGCAGAATGTCTCCTGTGATGGGTAGGTTTAGGGGCAGGGGCAGTGTAGAGGGATAGAAAATACGGTTTGTACAGTATAAAAACCATTACGCCTATGGCGAGTCCCCAGAAGGATAGCGCACCAGACGTGTGTGTGTGTGTGTAAAATAACACAATCATAAACATTCAGTAGCTTATAAAATAATATTGCCTAACGTTACTGTATGAAATGTCAACACAGGACGAGCTATAGGACTGTGAAGCTTTGGGGGTGTGGATGGCCCTGTTGGAAAAAAAAACAGCATGGTTTGAGCTGGTCCTTAGTTGGTCATGTACTGGTTTATGCTGGTTCTGAGCTGGAGCTTTTTTCTTAGGACCAGCATAAACCAGCTCAAACCAGCTGCCATGCTTCAAGACATACCTAACCAGCATATGCTGTTTTGGTCAACAGGAGGACTCGATCTACTCCATCTGTTTTGATCATCGCTCTGAAATGTGATCATCTCAGCTTTTTGATGAAAAATTAGCTTTTTCTTTAAAAAAAATTTTTTTTTTTATAACTTTAAAATAAAAAAAGAATGTATGACATTTTGATGTTCTTTCTTTTGATATATTGTTATATATATGTTCCATGGACGTCAGAAGCAAAACAAATGTGGGTGGATCCTCTCAAAAAAAAAATTCTGGAGTAGATGCCATTTAAATATACCGCTTTGCTTGCTAAGCGTCTAGTTCGGAAAGACAAAATTGCAGAAATTGCCATATCATTTAGAGCGGCAGTAGTGTAGGGGTAAGATGCATAGCACCAAGTTTTGACCAAATCGACCCGTGGTTCGAATTCGCTTTTTGCCGAACTCAATCTTCTCCCTTTTCTCATATCAGATCGGAAAGGCATGAAGAAAATATTAGAATATTAGAAAAGTGGAAATAAAGCATCTAACATGTGTCTAATATGTGTTTATCGATTAGGGGTAGGTAAACAGACATGTGCTGAATGTTAGAGAGGATAAAAGTGAGTAGGTACAATATCATTGATCGTAAAAAGTGGGTCTTGTCCCGCCCACAAACAATGGTTCCGACGCCCATGGCACGTTCAGATATTTACAAAAAAATATATTCTGGGAGCCATGAAACTTTTGTGAAAATAATACAAAATGCTGGCGGTGGCTGCATGGCAACTTTTTTTTCAAGAACACTGGTGGAGAAAGAGTTTCCCAGGTAATGCATGAATTGATAAGGCAATTACTTTGAACTACTAATGTAATGAACAATCTGATGTAAAGTGTTGTGCAAAACAATGAAACTACAACAAGGCACTGTTTAGAAAGACTTTAATGCTGATATTTGGCACCAGTTTTGACTGACAGCAGAAGTTCAGGAGTCTTTATTCCAATAATAGACGGGATGAACAGTAAATGACCTGATCGTCCAGTTAGGCTTTGTTTTGTGATAATGACCGGCTGACTGTGCATTAGATTTACTGTTGAATGACATGGTTCATGTTCGTTTATCATAGTATGATGATCAATTATTACAATTCATTTGATCTTCTTGCTGTTCTTGCTGTTGTCCTCATACACCTGAAAGAGAAAACAGATTTAGTTGATCTGCAGTGTGTGTCAGTCTGAGTGTTTGATTGAGATTCACATCACCTTAATTACAGCCGAACATGCGCACGTCATTGAGAGCGGTGTCATCTCCTGTGAATCCCTGTGGCTCTTCTATCCGCGTGCTGAGGCCACAGATTCCTCTTCCCAGACCCATTGGGCTCCAGTCGCCCCATTCGCCCTGGTCCGTGCCGTCACCCTCCAGCACAGAACCTCGAGTGCAGTTGAATCTGAAATAAATGTGACAATATTATGTTAAAGGGCCCATATGCTTTTTTGGATATGACCTTTTATGTAATGTGTGTTATAGCTGGTTGTGAATGCTGTCTGGCTCATTCTAGCTCAATCTAGAGATTTGTTGTGCAAACATAGCTGTACCTGTATATACGACATATGGGGGCGTATTAAAGAAACGTTCTATCTTACGTCTTAACTTAAGATATGATAAGTTAATTTAGGATTTTTCACAATTTCGTATTACTGAAGAAAATCTTAACTTGATTTAGGATTCTTATCCTATCTTACAAAATCTAATTTTATCTGTAGTTAGGAAATCTTAAACCGCTCCTTCAAGTTCGGTAATCAACTATTAGGTCTGTTACCAAGCAACCAACAACGCGCAAACTGCTTTTGAGGTAAACCTAAAATCAAAATGGAGAAACAACGGCGTGCTTTCAATTCCAGTGCGGCAGAAATTGAAACTCCGTTGACAAAAGTTGAAGCCTGTTTTATAAATCGCCTTTTGCAAACAAGAAAAGTAGAATGCGTTAGTCACTTGAAGAATGAACTGGCATAAAGTTTGTTTGACGTTATTAGACGTTCGATATGAGCAAATTTAGGGACCGTCTCATACGACATTGGTATTCACATTTCTAACGTCAATAGCATTTTAACAGAATGACTTACAGTATCAAATCCAATTGTAAAGTGTTAATCTATTCACAGAATGATAGCCACAAAATAAACGTTTAAGTCTCACAAGATACAAATGCCCACATGGGAGTAACTGAAATGAATGTAGACTCATGTCGATTTAGTGCGTCTACCAACCATGACCCAACTTGGACATCAAATTGATGTTCAACATTTGATCTTTGTCAAGGACAGCCGAGGACGGCTCTCAAGAGCAGTTTGGATTTCAACCAAATTGAGTCAAAAAACAGTCAACTTCACTCTGATTGGCTGAGGCAGCACAACATCATAATCCAACCAGTAAACGTCACTCTGATTGGCTGAGGCAGTACATCATCATAATCCAACCAGTAAACGTCACTCTGATTGGCTGAGGCAGTACATCATCATAATCCAACCAGTAAACGCCACTCTGATTGGCTGAGGCAGTACATCATCATAATTCAACCAGTAAACGCCACTCTGATTGGCTGAGGCAGTACATCATCATAATTCAACCAGTAAACGCCACTCTGATTGACTGAGGCAACACGCCAGGCATTTGGTAGACGTGGTGTGGTAGAAGTCAAAACAACCCCTTCAGTGGACCGAAATTGGACGTCCAAAAATTACATAGAAAAGACGTCACATTGCGCAGTGGTAAGGTTAAAAAAAAAAAAAAACACGAGTGATCTCTCTCGCTCTCAGCCGTTAGAAGCAAAGTTCATGGACTGGCCACTAGAGACAGACTCCAGAAGGAGCAGAATCTCATTGAGCTCATGTTAAAATGCCCAACTTTACAGCAGAAGAACACATGTTTACAGGCTGGTACAAATTGTGGTTTTGGTCTATACGGCTAATTTTGCCCTTCATGACGACTGTGAGGGGGTGAATTGTTCTATAACTCATTTGTTTACATTATATAAAGCCTTAAAGTTCTGCATAATTAAGGGTGTGGCCGCTTTGAGTGACAGGTGGATTGCCGTTTGCCTGCTGTCTGTTAGTCATCACCTCAGCTCCGCCCACGTCCCGCCTCTTTGCCCATTTTCTGTTATCCGGGAGTGACAAGATGGCGACGGCCAGCTCGACCCGACTCTACGCTTCAAAACTGCTCTTCAGAATCCTATGGGTGACGTCACGGACACTACATCCATATTTTTTTACAGTCTATGCTTGTGACTCCTATTCAGTGATATTGCCTAACTGAGCTGCTCGATGAGGGAAAACTGAGACCCTAAATGGCAAACCATGTACAGCCAAATACTCACCTGATGTTGTTTGCGGCCGTAGTATCTCCAAGTAATTGGGGAGATTCGACTCTCAGCTGGAAAGATGTCAAGAATCCAGAAGGACACCATTTGATATCTGTCCACTCACCCCAGCTGAAGAAAAAACAGTTTAAGGCTTTTTTTTAAGGTTTATTGAAGACAATGAACTTTTAAATGAGGAATTATTTTCAAGAAAATCCTTAGTTCTTTTATCTTATGAAGAAACTGTTCTTTAAATGTATGAATTACTAATAAACCCAAAGTAAACCACGGCTGTTACTAGTTTTACTTCATTGCATAGAGTCCATTACCTTCCTACGTCAGACTGAATGGAGATGTCCTCATAAAAGTCTGATAAGACTTTGGTCTGATTCACACAGTAAAGACGAATCCCATTGAGTGCTGTGTTATCCCCAAAAAATTTAGTTTTTTCCACCTATAAAAAAAAAGCAGCAACAATGCTCTATTTTATTAGGAACACTAAGTTTGCAAAGTTAAGGCTCAACATCTCAGAGCTGTTCTTATTTTACACTTTGGGAATTGATTGGATCATGACAAATCTTAAGTATGAGTTATGTATTGTAGCAAGTCTGTTTATGTTCTATATCAGGTGTGTTCGAGGAGCGTGTATGTTCTTTCATGTGTTATGTGTTCTGGTTGTGTGGGGCTTTAAGGCGTGGGCTGTTCTTCTGTGTGGGCGGGGTCTGGGGAGAAGAGTTCGAGACAGTGTTGCCAATTTAGCAATTTTGTTTCTAGATTTAGCAACTTTTCAGACTATCCTAGCAACTTTTTTTTTTCTTTCAAAAAGCACCTAGCAAAAAATTGCTATTTTAAAAAATGTATTTGGCAACTTTTGAAAAGTGCCTCAAACAATAAAAATCCCATATTTTCATCTAAATTACACAAAAAGAGGAAACCTTAGAACAACTAGCCAGCCAATCAGCACATCAGCCTGAAGAGAGCTGGAGAAAGATGCCTAACAATACACGCATCAAATGTGAAGTTGCTAGTTGCAATTGATAATTTTTGACACAGCATGTTATTAGCTATAATAATTGTTGTTCAGTTAAGTATAGTACTGCACATTATCCGTTTAACCCTGAGTTAAGTTTTAACCCTGTAACCCTAAAACACAAAATGTAACGTGTAATTTAAAATACAGGTAAAATAGCTGTGAAAAATCAATATGGATAATTCCTTCATATTAACACAGTGCACTGTGCCCTATTTTTTACAGACTTAGCACAGACTTAGCACACCAACTACAAATACAACGTTTAAAACTAATATTGCTCAGAATGTTACTAGTTAATAAGAAAACACATACAATGTAATTGTTCAAAAATGTAAAACTCTTCAATAATTCAAGATAAAAAGGTCTGATCATGAAGAATGTCAGTTAAATTACTTTTACAAATAAAATATTTATATTATTCTTTACGAACAAATCTAAATTAACATTTCAAATCATATTTTTCACTGAGATTTGTGTAATCTCTATTAAAGGCAATAATGCACTTTTTGCGTCATGGTTATGCGCGATTGACGCGATTCCGCCTCATTCGCGCGTCCAGTTCAAGCTAATGACGCAAATTGAGTGTCTTGCGCGATACGCGCGTTACACACGAGTGATTTTATTTGGGGCTTTTTGTGCATTCGCGCATTTGAAGCGAATTTGCGTCGGACGCCCAAGCTGTCAAGTGACGTGATGTGAAACCCCGCATAATTTAAAAATAGCCTACTACTGTTGTGTCACAAAATATAGTTTTAAGACTTTTTCAGGTGAGAATGGAGTTGTTTAAAGCTCAAATCTGTGGTTTATTTATAAAGAGAGCGCCTATTTAAAAAAATTATCTATTATCGCTCAACGCTCATTAACCCCGACGAGAGCAGCCTTTCCTCGGCGAGTCCTTCTGACGTCTGCCGCTGGCTCTGATGTCTTTGTTGTGGTTAAACATGAGATATAACTCAAAATGTAACTAAAAAATTTATTTTTAACTCAAAAATTCAAAATGTTCAAGCGTCCAACTAGACGTGGTAGACGTGGTAGGTGAACGCAGCATAAGTCAGAGGTCGGCAAGTTCGGTCCTAGAGAGCTGATGTCCTCCAGAGTTTAGCTCCAACCCTACTAAACCACCACAGAATAAAACTCATGGCTCCCAGCATGCATTGCAGCATTAGGTATGTCACCATTGTTGAGATTCATATGCTGATTCTTGATATCTGTGTGCATTTAAACTATTTTTCCCCTTAAAACGTGTTTAGAATGTATTTAAAAATCTAAATTCAGAATGTATGATCTGTGGCAATAAAGTATTGTTAGTGAAGATTATTTATTAATAGTTTTAGTCAGTGATGAGTTTAGTCAAACATTTCTCTTCATGATCATTTTTGTTTATGGCTTCTTTTGATTTGAACAGATTATGTGTTTTGTTAACACTGTAACAAAAACCACAAACTCGCATAAAGAGCCTAGAGTCAGGAAATGAAACACTGATCACCATAATGGTGACCAAACATTTTAAATAAAACATCAACATCTAAAACTCTGTTAATTCTCAATAAGAGCTTCTATAGACGTCTTTCAGGGTTGGAGCCAAACTCTGCAGGACAGCGGCTCTCTAGGACCGAACTTGCCCTGTATAATTGTACCCAATTGTGTACCTTTAAAGGTACAGTTATACGTTTTGTTCCCCAAGGTACTTCCACGGTACCTTTTTTTCTGGGAGTGAATATCAAAACGTAATTTAGCAACTTTTTCGCAAACAATCGACCTGCCTTTAGCAACTTCCCCTGAAAATGAGTTGGCAACATTGGTTCGAGAAGTTGGGGTTCGCTGGTCTGTATGCTTACGTTAATAAAAGAGCATTTCAACTGTTAAGTGAGTCTATCATTGTCTTTGTTCACTACAGAATTTTTCTAACTCCATTGGCAGTTTTCTTTTTCTTGTTTAAAGCTCAAACTCACTTCATCTTGATCATTTATTAGTCATTTTTCTTCTCAAGTATATGCATTTTGATTTAAGAATGAACGTTAGAAAATCAAAACCACTTCCACGAGTCAGTGTTCAACTTACCATCAGACTAAACCCTGCAGCGTACGTTCCAGTTGGACAGAATTCCCTTTGACCCCACGACCCCCGCATCATTCCATTCGACACAGTCAGCAATGATACAAAATATCTCTCAGTTTTCACCTCAGAAGCTCCTTCTATGGTCTGAGCGCTCACATGCTGCCCAATAATGGCTAGCAGTGAAAACACAAGGGAAAAGAAGTGATGCATTGCTACAGCGCATTCAAATAATGATGATTAAATTAATTCTGTTTGGTCTCTAAACCAAAAACTGACCCCCAGGTTTCTGAGCCATCTGTGGTTGGTCAGTGGAACCTGCCTCCTTCTTTACTGAGCCAATCAGAACAATCCATTTATATGGGTTATCAATAAATTCAGCCAATCAGCAGCCAGGAACACAGAGTCCTCGTCAATGCCTGTAAATGAACACAATAACATCTGTTTGTTTAACTGAGTGTCCTTGGAAAGTATTTTACTCAGTGTTGATGTTGTAATTTTAAGTTGACTTGACAACACAACTGGACTCCTGAAGTCTTTGCATGAAGATATGAATACACACAGAACACATTCAGTTAGCAAAAGCATCAGTGTTTATCCATTTTGTTCCTGAAATTAAATGATTGTGCAAGTCACACAAACACACTTTAGACAAACACTGAGCTGGTGGAGTTGCCAGTAAAAGCATGTGCCCTTTGCCCAACAGCTTTGCTTGATAATGTTTATTTACACTTTTGATCTTTCATGAGGTTTTAGATACTGTGAGGCAGAAAATAATATCCATGAACCATTTCTGTGTGTGTCTGTAGGATAATAACAGTCTTTAGATTCATAACTGATATATAAATCAGAGGAGAACCTAAACTAACCTGAGGAAATAAACCCTTCAAAACTGCCTATTCAGTGTTGTCGTGTTGTGTAGACGTCCATTTTCACTTTCAGCTCTGTGGTCCAGCTGTGACATTACAGAGGGCCAAGCCATAGCAAGTCAATAGCCAGGTTTCCATCCAAGGATTTTCTTGTGAAAAAAAGGTTTAGTGCATCAAAATGTTTAGCGATATAGCTATAATTTTTTGCAAATGTCGTGACAATCTTTTTCCGTTTATCTTTAGCGTATAAATTGGCGATACTTCAAATGTCGCAAAAAAATTGTTTGGAAACACTTTTGGTCGAGAAAAAGGGCTTTAGTGCAAATAAATGTGGTGTCACATGACAGAATTATCCTATACAGCATCCTCAACACAACTTATGCAAAAGTGGGGGTTGTTAGGGATGATGTCATTATGCACCATTTTATCGGTAAAAGACCAATTTGATGGAAACAGGCTGGAGATAAAATTTCGCATTCATTTTTTACATTTTTTATATGCATATTTACTTTGTCGATAACAAAAAAAAAAGTGGATGGAAACTTCAGCTGGAATTTTTGGCTGTTACTTATATATTACTTATATATACACCATAGACAGTAAAAGAAATGGACACAGCGACCCCATTGGCTTCGACGGGGAAAAGTGAAGTCAGTTAGAAGCATAACTTCCTGATGGCTGATGTACTGCGCAACCTCAGACTGAGCTTGACAACGTAGATGTGACGTGAGCAACCAGTCTGACAGTGGCAAGTCTTCTAGTAGTTGTGCAATTTTTGTCCTGTTGCTTTTGACTCTCTATGGGCTTCTCCCCATGCTTATCCCTTGAATTTATTGGACTTTATGCCTCCACGTCCCCCCGATTGCCTCATAGACAGTAAAAGATTGCCTGCGAGCTTCTCCTCCTGTCTATGCGGTCATTTCTCTATGCGACAGAGTCGCGTGGTTATGACGCAATCGTTAGCCAATTTTTTACAAAAACGACTTCTACAGGGCAATAGTGTAAGATACAAGGTAATGGAGCCTTTTATATATTGTCGTGTTTCTTTAGAAATAAACAGTGGACAAATGGAGTCTTTAAATGCCTCGGATGTAAAGTTATTCGCTGTCAAAGTGACGCCAAAATGAATGGGAGTCAATGGGATGCTAACAGCAGGTGATGGCTTGGTTAGCAATGGCTGCCCCTATGGAAGGTAAGCTTTCCAGGTGCTGGATTACCCCCTTGATATACACCGATCAGGTATAACAGCTTTACTAAGTGACGTCAGTCAATGACTAGCCAGCAAGAGACAAACTGAATGCTCTGATGCAGGAGATTAATATCTCCTTTTTTCCTTCAGAGCAGGGCCATAATCACCAAAGACATTGAGGGGGACAAGTAGTCCCAAAATTATTATTTCCCCACTAGAATTAGACCTAGAATTTTGTTCACTGTTCTGTTTCTTTATGCTTTATAAAAAAGTGTTTGTTTATTGGGTGAGCCTTTGTTTGATTCTCCAGTTTTTCCTGTTGTTTGTTTGATTTTTGACCTGGTAATATATTTAGATTTATTTGCTTTTCAACGTTATTTTGGCCTTGTCTGCCTCTGACGCTAAAACCCTTCTTTTTGTAAATTAACATTTATTATTTTGAATTCTCTCTGGTGTGGACTCTCTTCCTTTTTCTGTTACGGCTGAACCCTAGCGGTCGTGGGCTCGTCCTAAAACAGATGTTTTTCCGAAACCAATAGGAGTAGCGTTGTTGCGTGCAATTGAAAAAAAACCTTATGAAATTTGCTTTGTATTGTTGTTTGGCTAGTGATTTTCACTTTAGCTAGAAAAATGTGCGATTCAGCTTACGTCTGAACAGCTAGATATTTGCTGCAAAGATGATCTGTTTGCAGTCGTGGATTTGTATCAGATTACAGTTCCTCGTTGTGCAGTGAAAAGACAAGGGGGTAATCCAGCACCCGGAAAGCCTTCTAAAGGGGCAGCCATTGCTAACCAAGCCATCACCTGCTGTTAGCATCCCATTGACTCCCATTCATTTTGGTGTCACTTTGACAGCGAATAACTTTACAACCGAGGCGTTTAAAGACTCCATTTGTCCATTGTTGATTTACCTTGTATCTTACACTATCGCCACGTAGAAGCCGTTTTTGTAAAAATAGGCTAACGATTGCGTCATAACCACGCGACTCTGTCGCATAGTAGAGAAATTACCGTATAGACAGGAGGAGAATCTCGTAGGCAATCTTTTACTGTCTATGAGGCAATCGGGGGGACGTGGAGGCATAAAGTCCGATAAGGTTAAGGGAGAGGCATGGGGAGAAGCCTATAGAGAGTCAAAAGCAACGGGACAAAATATTTCAACAACATGATTCAGATTTCACTTTACACAACTATTAGAGGACTTACAACTGTCAGACTGGTTGCTCACGTCACATCTACGTTGTCAAGCTCAGTCTGAGGCTGCGCAGTACATCAGCCATCAGGAAGTGATGCTTCTTCTTGACTTCACTTTTCCCTGTCAAAGCCAATGGGGTCGCTGTGTCCATTTCTTTTACTGTCTATGGATTAAGGAGGTGATTCATAGACACTTGGTGGAGTTTTGCCAGTGGAGAGTGAGTCGGCGGGTGTTGCATTTCGGTTGCCGGTTTCTGCGGTAGAGGGCGAGCAACCCAAACCTGAGGAACTAGCCTGCATAGATCCCATCAATCTACCTTCTCCGAGAGATCCCTTACTGGCAATCAAACTTAAAGAACTAGATGTGGAGTTGAGAAGGCAAAGATATCAGAGTCAGCTGTTGTATGCACACACAGTGGAGCTTGAAACCAAGCAAGATATTAGGCTCAAAGAGCTGGAGCTTGAACTCAAACGTAAATCACCTGTTCACCCCTCAGCTGCTGATGCGCCTGGTGTGAGTGCGTCTGTGTCGTCACCCAGGGCCGGCCCATAGCATAGGCGGAATAGGCAAATGCTAGGGGCGCCACTCATCCATAGGGGCGCCAAAATGTATAACTGATACTATTTTATTCATATTAATTTGAAATATTAACTTAACAAAGTGCCCCGCCTCTTCCCGGTCCGCCTCATCAATATCCCCCCGCCGAGCTACTTGAAGTGCGTCAGAAATATAACGCGCGATCAGTTTAACGTTGGGAATTTGCTGCATCTAACGTAGACAGGATTGCTTTCATTTTTTAGGGTGCTTGGTCGCTCGCGCCAGGTGTAGACACAGTGAAAGTTACTTTCAAAGTACGTTTCATATTTGACACAGTATCAAATATGAAATGTTTAGTTTAGCTTCATATCTCGCCCTTGACGTCGAGTTGCGCTGCTAATATTCATGCTCAGCCTCAGCAGCTTCTGTGAACATAAAGCCCGCCTACTCTGATTTGATTGGTTTTCTCAAATATTTTGACATATTTTGACGGCGACAGACCAATGAGGCTCAGATCAACACACACACCTCTGCTTCTGACGTGCACTCTGCCTTTCAGCCTTCGAAATGCCGGAAATATTCAGCGTTTAATGTCTGTCGTGTTATCCAATGTGTCAAAATGAAGTCTTCAAACGTCTTAGAGATGCTAGTCTTACTTTGAATCTAGCGAAATGTGCATTCGGTTGTGCTACAGTCACCTATTTGGGTAAAGAAGTCGGTATTGGTCAAGTTCGTCCCTTGAACTCAAAGGTTAAGGTCATTTTCCGATTTTCCGACTCCAAAAGCTAAAGGGAGATTTTGTGTGCCATTGGTCTTGGTGACATTCTGTGTGCCGTCGTGACAACATGTAGAGTGTGCTGGTCATTCCCAGGTAATGCATGAACAGATAAGACAATTACTTTGCTTTGGATCGAGCCATGTGCACTACTGATGTACAAGTGTTGTAAAAAAAACAATGAAACTACAACAAGGCACTGTTTAGAAAGACTTTAATGCTGATATTTGGCACCAGTTTTGACTGACAGCAGAAGTTCAGGAGTCTTTACTCCAATAATAGGCGGGATGAACAGTAAATGACCTGATCGTCCAGTTAGGCTTTGTTTTGTGATAATGACCGGCTGACTGTGCATTAGATTTACTGTTGAATGACATGGTTCATGTTAGTTTATCATAGTATGATTATCAATTATTACAATTTATTTGATCTTCTTGCTGTTCTTGTTGTCCTCATACACCTGAAAGAGAAAACACAGATTTAGTTGATCTGCAGTGTGTGTCAGTCTGAGTGTTTGATTGAGATTCACATCACCTTAATCACAGCAGTACATGCGAACATCATTGAGAGCGGTGTCATCTCCTTTTCCCTGTGGCTCTTCCATCTTCGTGCTGATGCCACAGATTCCTCTTCCCACACAAATTAGGCTGGAGTCGCCCCACTCACCCCACGATGTGCCGTCACCCTCCAGAATAAAAGAATTACTGCACAAGAACCTGGAATAAATTCAGATGTGACAATATTATGATGCAATATCTAATTGTGCTGTTGGATAGAGCATCAGTCACATGATCGCCTGCAGCCCAATCACATCCACTGACAGCAGCTGAGATTGTAAACTGTAACTATACCGCTTGATGAGGAGAAACTGAGTCGTTAAATAGCAAAATAACAAAAAACCAGGATGATTTATAGCACCACATGCTCACCTGATGTTGTTTGCGGCCGTGTCATCTCCACTTCCTTGGGAAGTTTGGATTCTCAGCTGGAAAGCTGACAAATATCCAGAAGGACACCATTTGACATCTGTCCACTCACCCCAGCTGAAGAAAAGACACAAAGAGGTTTCTCTATCAAATCTATTATTTTCAAGAAAATCCTCAATATACATTAATTCTCTGGCTTAAACACAATGCAAGCAAGATAGTAAGTCCATTACTATCCTATGCCGGACTCAATTGAGGTGTAGTCACTTGAGGATAACCCTTCTTCAGACTGTTCGGCACAGGAAAGACGAATCCCATTGAGCGCTGTATCGTCACCAAAACCAATAGGATATTCCACCTTAAAACAACAACAACAACAACATTGAGACAATCTTCCATTTGAAAGAGCGTTAACTCTAACCCAACCCATAGTAACATTTCTCTTCATGCTCTTTAGTTTTACACAGACACTTTAAAAATCAGGTGCAGTTTCCTGGAGATAAATAACTAAAAACTCCTCAGTTTTGAACCTTAGAAGCACTGGTAACACTTTAGTCAAGTCAAGTCAACTTTATTTATATAGCGCTTTTAACAATGTAGATTGTTTCAAATCAGCTTTAAAGTGTTAAACAGGAAAATAATGCAGTATATTTTATTCAGCTGTATAGCTATTCTGGAGAAAACGCTGATGTCATCAGTTCATTTCAATTATCATACAGTGACAGTGTGGGCTTTAGATCAATAATTAGATCAGTAATTTAGTTTATATTGTTAATTTAGTCTATTAATTCGATTTATTTCGATGTTTAGTTGAAAAATTTAGTGTCCCCAACTGAGCACGCCAAGCCAGAGGCAACAGTGGCAAGGAAACCAAAACCCCATTAGGTGACCTAATGGAGAAAAATAAACCTTGGGAGAAACCAGGCTCAGTCGGGGTGCCAGTTCTCCTCTGGTCAATTAACAAACATCGCATTATTATGACAGAGTGTGTCTGCTTCCCGAACAATGTTAGGAAGACTGTTCCAGAGTTTCGGAGCTAAATAGGAAAACGATCGACCACCTGCAGTTGATTTGGATATTCTCTGTATTATCAACTGGCCAGAATTTTGAGACCGCAGTAGACGTGATGGAGTATAATATGTTAAAAGCTCGCTCAAGTATTGGGGAGCTAAACCATTTAGTGCTTTGTAAGTAATAAGCAATATTTTAAAATGTATGCGATGTTTAATAGGCAGCCAGTGCAGTTTTGACAGAACTGGGCTAATATGGTCATACTTCCTGGTTCTAGTAAGAACTCGAGCTGCTGCGTTTTGGACCAGCTGGAGTTTATTTATTAAGCGAGCACGGCAACCACCCTGTAGAGCATTACAATAATCTAGCCTTGAGGTCATGAACGCATGAACTAACTGTTCAGCATTTTGAATTGAGAGCATGTGCCGTAATTTACATATAGTTTTAAGATGGTAGAATGCAGTTTTACAGATGCTAGAAACGTGGCTTTCAAACGAAAGATTGGTATCAAAGAGCACACCCAGGTTCCTCACTGACAACGAGGACTTGACAGAACAGCCATCAAGTGTTAGAGAGTATTCTAGGTTACTACTTGTGGAGCTTTTTTGTCCAATAATTAAAAATTAATTTTTTTCTGGATTGAGTTGCAGGAAATTACCGGTCATCCAATGTTTTATATCAGCTATGCATTCCGTTAATCTTGTGAATTGGTAAGTTTCTTCAGGGCGTGAAGAAATATAGAGCTGAGTATCGTCAGCATAACAATGAAAACTAACGCCATGCTTCCGAATGATATCTCCCAGTGGTAGCATGTACAGGGTAAAGAGTAGCGGTCCTAGCACTGAGCCTTGTGGTACTCCATACTGAACTTGCGATCGGTGTGACATCTCTTCATTTACTGCTACAAACTGATAACGGTCGCATAGGTATGATTTAAACCATGATAAAGCAATTTTACTAATACCTACAGAATTTCCGAGTCTATTCAAAAGAATGTTGTGGTTGATAGTACCAAATGCAGCGCTAAGATCGAGTAACACTAATAGAGAGATACAGCCACGATCGGATGATAAGAGTAAATCATTTGTAACTCTGATGAGGGCAGTCTCAGTGCTATGATACGGTCTAAATCCTGACTGGAAATCCTCACAGATACCATTTCTTTCTAAAAAGGAACATAATTGTGAAGACACTGCCTTTTCAAGTATTTTTGACAGAAAGGGTAGATTTGAGATTGGTCTATAATTGACTAATTCTGTAGGATCAAGTTGCGTTTTTTTAATAAGTGGTTTAATAATAGCCAACTTAAAAGTTTTCGGTACATATCCTAATGACAAAGATGAATTAATGATATTAAGAAGAGGATCTATGACCTCTGGTAGCATCTCTTTTAATAGCCTAGTCGGTACAGGGTCAAGCATACATGTTGTTGATTTTGATGATTTAACGAGTTTAGCCAATTCTTCTTCTCCTATAGCAGTGAATGAGTGTAATTTTTCCTCAGAGACACTACAATACTCTGTCTGATGTTATACTGTAGTAGACGGCTGCATGGTTAAAATTTTCTTCCTAATATTATCAATCTTACATGTGAAGAAGTTCATTAAGTCATTACTGCTGTGCTGTTTACAATCATCAGAAGTTGAAGCTTTATTTTTGGTTAATTTAGCCACTGTATCGAATAAATACCTTGGGTTGTGTTTGTTTTTTTCCAAGAGAGTTGAGAAATAAGCAGATCTAGCAGTTTTTACGGCCTTTCTGTATGTGATCATGTGCTCTTTCCACGAATTATGAAATACCTAGTTTTGTTTTCTTCCAGCTGCGCTCCATTTTTCTGGCTGCTGTTTTAAGGGCCCGAGTGTGCTTGTTATACCACAGCGTTGGACTATTTTCTTTAATCTTCTTTAAGCGCAGAGGAGCAACTGTGTCTAAAGTACTGGAAAAGAGAGATCAATAGTTTCTGTTGCAACATCGAGTTCTTCTATACTATCTGGGATGCTGAGGAGATGATACTGATGAGGAAGATTATTTAAAAAGCAATCTTTAGTAGCGGCAGTGATTGTCCTGCCATTTTTGAAGCGAGGGGGCGGCTTTGCAACCTTAGCTAAATTAAGTATACACAGAGATGTATAGTAACGAAGTAGAACTACTTCACTACTGTACTTAAGTACTAAAAGGCAGTATCTGTACTTTACTAGAGTATAATTTTTTTCTCCTACTTCCACTTTTACTTCAGTACATATTTTCGATGAGTTTAATACTTTTACTCCGATATTTTTTTTATGTGCTGCATCGTTACTCGTTACAATTATAAAAATGTTATGAATCATTCCATTCCAAACCCACATTACCGCGCATGAGAGAGAGAGAGCGCGCGCGAGAGTGCGAGAGAGAGACAGAGCGCGAGAGAGAGTTAGAGAGAGAGCGCGCGAGAGAGCCCCGCGAGCGCGCATTCACTGTCTTTAAAACAACACGAGGGTCTTACGCTCAAATTGCTCTTTATTTTTTTACATAGTTAATGTGCACTGTGAAGTAACATATACAAACAATGAACAGCTGTATTTTTATTAACTAAGATTAACAAAGATTAGTAAATACAGCAAATGTATTGATCATGGTTAGTTCATGTTAGTTATTAGTCTACATTAACTAATGTAATGTTAACAAATCAAACCATATTGTAAAGTGTTACAAACAAATCATTTACTCAGAACACCTCTTGAAATGAGAATATAAGTGTGCTTACCCCATTTTTTTTAGTAAGAGTGGTTATAGTAAGATTTAATCTTAATGAACTACAGTATTTTCAGGTTATTTATATGACAAAGGTAGAAAAATTACCTACCAACATTGTGATTGTCCTTTAGCTTAATCATTTGAAATAATAAAAACAATATAATGTTCAAACTTTTGACTACTTTCTTTAATAACTACATAACACAATACTTGTACTTTTACTTTCAGTACTTGAGTAGTACATTTTAAAATAAACTACTTGCAATACTTAAGTACAAAAAATGTTGAATACTTTAGTACTTCTACTTAAGTGTGGTGCTTAAAGAGCACTTCAACTTCTACTCAAGTCACTTTTTTGATAAGGAACTTGTACTTTTACTCAAGTATGTGTCTCTAGTACTTTATACATCTCTGAGTATACATGATACTAAGTAATGATCTGAGATGTCATCGCTCTGCTGCAGAATTTCAACGGTATCAACATTTATTCCATGTGACAATATTAGGTCTAAAGTATGATTATGGCGATGAGTGGCTCCTGACACGTGTTGCCTAACTCCAATAGAGTTTAGTGTGTCTTTAAATGCTAATCCCAATACGTTTTTTCCGTTGTCTACATGGCAGTGATGAAGTACTCGAGTCCTGGACTCGGACTCGAGTCCGACTCGAGTCCTTATTCTTTGGACTCGAGTCCGACTCGAGACTCCGTTCTCTGGACTCGTGACTCGACTTGGACTCGCGGACTGATGACTCGTACTTGGACTCGAGTCTCGAGGTCCAGGATATATAAAATCGGACTTGAGCATTCATCAAATGAATTACGTTGTTTCTGACTAAATAGGTTATACAAATTGTATATAACATGTTACACTTTTCCTGTCTCAGGCTCCAAGACCGGCCGTGATCTATTTTTTCCCTCACAGACACAGCTCGCTCTCCTTGCTTGACCACACACTCACTGACTGACGTCACTCACTTTACGCCGCATTCATTCTCGTGCTTTATTCGCGGGCTAAATTTTGGAAAATGCAGAAATATGTGCCCCGGATCGTGAAGTTCGCCTACACGGATTTTGAATCTAATGCTGGAAAGAGCAGCGCTAAATGTTGTGTGTGTAAACGCACAATTGAAGAAAAGACTGGGACAACTTCCAACTTTAACAGACACCTGTCACGGATGCACCCAGAAAAGTAAGTAAAATGCTTTCCATTGGCTAACATTAGCTTAAAAAAAACTATTATTGCCTAATCCATATATGATGATAAACAGAGGAAGCTAGGGTTGGGCGATGTCTGCCTATTTGGCATCAGACGTCGACGATGTACAGTGAAGCGAATGTACAGTGACGTGACTGCCAGATTCAAACTCTGCAATGGCTGGCGCTGAGCCAAAGACGGACGCCCTCAGCGCTTAATCCCGTTTATGTTTATTTTAGATTTCAGATATTTAAATACTAGGGCTGGGCAAATCAACGCGTTAACGCTGGCGATTAATTTTTTCAGTTTAACGCATTTTCAGCATCCGTTTTTATATCAATTTTTGCCCAGCGTTACATGAAAACGCTCCTATTCGTATAAATGCTTCCAACCGACAAGACACAAGAGAACGCGCTGTATGTCAATGTCCTGTGTGAGTGTGTGTGTGTGTGTGTGTGTGTGTGTGTGTGTGTGTGTGTGTGTGTGTGTGTCGGTGTCCTGTCTGTGTGCGTGTCAGTGTCCTGTCTGTGTGGCTGCGTCTCATGTCAGCTAATAGAGGGACACACTGACACACACACACACACACACGACGCACAGACAGACTAGCCTCAGTCTCCTGCTCTCATCGAGTTCTCTTTTGCTAATGAACAAACAATAACAACAACACCACAGAGAATTTTGAGTATTCTCATATTAGGACTCTTAAATTATTTAAATAACGTCTTAAATGAACTTAAAGAGTTGTGAGGAAATGAGATGCGCGGGACAGCGCGTGAGATCCGCGTCAGCGGCTGCTCTTAAAGTGACAGTAGCACTGATGCCTGTCATTAATGTTCTTCAAAGAACAACGGGAACAGAGAAAATTGTAGCTGTAATGATGATTAATCTATATTTCATTTATTATTTATGCAGTTAAGAAAGGTATTTGATAACTATTACATTTCTGTATATGTCTAACAGGGAAGGCCACAGGTAAAAATAACATTTATTATAATGGGGTTATGTAAAGATTGTTTTAAGTTCACTTAAATTAAAAGTAGTTTTTTTTAAAGCCTAATAAATGTTGAAATTGGGAGCTTTCAGTTATACTGTAATGTAACGTAATACATGTTTCATAGAGATATCAGTGATTCTGGCCTTCATTCATAAAAAGATGAATTACAACACATATTTAAAATATGCTGTCTTTAAATTGTTTCTACATTAATTTGGAGAGTAACTGAAATTATAACAATATCAAAATATTAAAAACTTGCGATTAATTACAGAAAATGTTTTGATTAATTAGTTAATTTTTTAATAGATTCCCAGCACTATTAAATACATATAATTTATAGCAAAACAATACATTTATAGTTTGTAAAATACACAATGGTGTCTATGGAAGCAGCAATAAACAATCCTTTCAAATATATTTGCCGACATGACATAAACTACAGGCCAAAAGTTTGGACACATTACTATTTGTAATGTTTTTGAAAGAAGTTTCTTCTGCTCATCAAGCCTGCATTTATTTGATCAAATATACAGAAAAATTTTTACTGTTGTGATATATTACAATTTAAAATATTTGGTTTTCAATTTATTATACTTTAAATTATCATTTATTTCTGTGATGCAAAGCTGAATTTTCAGGATCATTACTCCAGTCGACTCTTCAGTGTCACATGTGACATACAGTCTATCACATGATCCTTCAGAAATCATTCTAATATTCTGATTTATTATGAGTGTTGGAAACAGTTCTGCTGCCTTATATATTTGATGAATAAAAGGTTCAAAAGAACTGCATTTATTCAAAATAAAAACATATTTTCAAATAATATAAATCTCCTTTACTATCACTTTTTTATCAATTTAACACATCCTTGCTGAATAAAATTATTGATTTATTTCAAAAAAAGAAAGAAAAAAAATGACTGACCCCAAATTACTGACCAATAGTGTATATTGTTGTTACAAAAGATTTCTATTTTTAAAACATTTGCTTCTTTTTTTTTTTTTTTTTACTTTTTATGCATCAAAGTATTCTAAAAAAAAGTATCACAGGTTATGAAAAAATATTAAGCAGCAGAACTGTTTCCAAATTTGATAATGAATCATATTAGAATGATTTCTGAAGGATCATGCTGAAGAAAATTCAGCTTTGCATCACAGAAATAAATGATAATATAAAGTATAATAAATTGAAAACCAATTATTTTAAATTGTAATAATATATCACAATATTAAAAATTTTTCTGTATTTTTGATCAAATAAATGCAGGCTTGATGAGCAGAAGAAACTTCTTTCAAAAACATTAAAATAGTCATGTGTCCAAACTTTTGGCCTGCAGTGTATTTAATTCATATCAGATATACACAGTGTAAGGAACCATAAAGTTTATTCTTCTCCCAGTTCATGCCACAGCTAGTTTGACAATGATTTGAACTAAGGTCGAAGACAATTCTAGTGATATCATACACATTTCTAGCTGCAAGAAAGAGTGCCTGAAAAATGTTGCTTGATTTGGCTTAAGTGTATATCATTTATCCCGCTAGGTACCAACAATACTGTGCCTCCGTTGCATCACATTTGACACCAGCTGCTTCAGGTCAGAGTGCTATTACATCATTTTTCCATGCTGGACAACAAGGGATCTACGACACCAAACATCCACGTCAAAAGGCTATAAGTGATGCCCTTGTAAAAGATCTTATCATTAGCTGTTGCTTGCCTCTCTCCATAGTTGACAATGAGGACTTCAGGCACTTCCTTCATGTCCTGGACCCTCAGTATAGGCCTATAGCAAGATCCACTATCTCCTCTGTTACCATTCCAGGAATGGTAAAAGTTCAGAAGGAATGGATAAAGAGCTAGCTGGCAGAAGCATTGAGTGTTGCTGTTACTACAGACATGTGGAGTGATCGCAAGATGCGGTCATTCCTTGGAGTGACAGCACACACAATGACTGAGGTAAACCATGTACTCAGCCTTCAGTCATTTCTTCTTACCTGCGAAAGAGTCCATGGCAAACACACCGGCGAAAAGATTGAAATGATGTTTGAATGCTGTGCTGAAGAGTATCTGATTAAGAATAAGATCAACTTTGTCATCACTGATAATGCGTCCAACATGAGGAAGGCATTCCAGGCCACATTTCTGCCAGAGGAAGATGAGGCTGCAGAAGTTCATGATCCGAGTACATTCATGGAGCTGGAGGATGAAATCTGGCAAGACCTGACACCAGAAGATCAAGAGGCAGTCAATGCCACTTTGGATGAAAACTGTAAGATGCAGAGACTGTCGTGTTTCACACATTCACTGCAGTTGGTCATAAAAGATGGTTTGAAAGAAGCCAGTGGGCTGTCAGGCACCCTAGCCAAGCTGTCCCGTACAGCCAACCTCCTCCACAGTGGCACCTCTTTTAAAGACTGCTTTGAAGCATACTTCGGTGATGCAACAATTCCAACAGCAAATGCTACGCGATGGAATTCCACTTTGAAGCAAGTAAAGGCATATGTGAATTTTGACATACAAAAACTAGCATACGTTTTGGATTCAGAGGGGCACAAAAGTCTAATCTTATCACAGCGAGAATATGCTCAGCTTAAAGAACTGATTGAAGTTCTCGATCCATTCTTAGAGGCAACCAACCTGACTCAGGGAGAGAAAACTGTCACTGTCAGTGTTGTTGTGCCCTGTGTCCTCAGTCTGCACAGTCATCTGCAGGAAATAAGAGGAAGAGTCAGATACTGTGGGCCGCTGGTGAGAGCTCTGGAGAATTCCACAAAAGCAAGGTTCACAGAGATCTTCAGTGCAGTGATGATGCCGGGATGTGAGCCAAATGAAGGAAGAGGTCCCACCAAATTTCCTTTCACCATTGCCTACTTTGTAGCATCTGTGTTGGACCCAGCATTTGGTTTCCAGTGGCTAGAACATGATGTGCAACTGGACAATAGCATTAAAGGTGATCTAAAGAGTCAAATAAAAGGTGAGAAATGTTTTTTCATGTTTATGTCCACATTTAATATGTAAGCCCATTTAATAACATATTTATAACATATCTCTCCTGCCACCTTTTGTTTCAGAGTATATCAAAGCAGAAGGCGAGAAACAACAGTCATCATCATCAGCCGCTGCAACCGGGCCAGGGGTAAGTGATGCTCCAGCATCTCCTCCTGAGGCCCCTCAGAAGAAGCTGAAAATGTTCTCCCACTATCGGAAGACTCCCTCCTCCGCTAACAACAAGCCACCTGTCCATGCTCAGTTGACTGCACATCTTGACTTGATCGCCGAGCAGGACTCAGTCCCATGCTTTGGGTTTTGGCAGCAACACAAAGCCAAGTTCCCTGCACTCTATCAGCTTCCCACACCGGTATTCTGTATTCCTGCCACCAGTGCACCCATTGAAAGGGTATTTAGCCAGGGAGGCATTTTGATGAGGCCTCACCGTGCAAGGTTGAGTAGTACCATGCTTTCAAATCTGATGCTTTTAAAATGCAACATGAAAATGCAGCATGATTAAAGATGCAATTTGTAAATGTTCTACACTAGGGATCTCTCAATCACAACAGTGGAAGTAAACTAATGCTTTTGATGCCGTCATAAAGTTGTAAAGTGTGTTGCAAAGTGTCAAATCAGTAAATAAACTCCCTTTGCATTCGTGACAGTGGTGTCATTTTTGTTTAATGTAGAACCTCTTTTATAAATTTGATCAGCTCTTTAAAGGTGCCAGAGTGGAGACATGTAGGCACTGGGGGCTCAAGACTCGACTCGAACACGGGACTCGAGACTCGACTCGGACTCAAACTCAGGTAATGGTGACTCGACTTGGACTCGACTCGGACTCTTCTTTGGCGACTCGGACTTGGACTCGGACTCGGAACACTGGGACTCGAGACTCAACTCGGACTCGACAGTTGGTGACTCGACTACAACACTGCTACATGGATATTAAAATCACCAACAATTAGTACTTTATTTACGGCCAGTACTAACTCTGTGTCACAGTGTCGGGTTTGTGTTTCCCCGGGTAACCACTAGAGGTCCTCCTTCCCCACGGTGTCATTCACTCCTAAGACTACATTTCCCATCATCCTGTTCTGTCACTCATCATGTCATTGCACTCAGCTGTTTCCCATCACCTTGTTAGATCTGTGTGTGTATTTATACCCTGTCTGTTTTAGTATGTGTCACGGAGTCCTTGTTTGTATCACCCCACTTCCGAGTCGGTTCTTACCGTTGTTTTGTTCCTGTTTATGTTGGATTGATCTTTTGGATATCGACCTATGCCTGGACTGACCTCTGATTTTGGATTTACCCTCAATAAACATCATACTTACTGCTATTGGATCTTCTTCCTTTTCCTTGTGTGGGCTCGTGACAGAAGGACTCCGTCACACCTAGATCCAGCGGTATGTGTTCCAACTTCTCCTCCCCAGCCACCGAGCGGGAGAGGAGAGATATGTTTGAGGGAACCCGCTTAGTCATTTTTCGTGGGACCCGGGGAGGTCGCAGAGGAGTTGGTGGTCGACAGGAAGTCCAACACCACTTTTCACCATGGCCCCCATTCGACCCTGGGCTCGTGAGGGACGGACCGGAACCTCCATCTCGCCGTTGCGGACGGAGGAGAAGGAGGAAGAACACGTCTGCCGATCCAGAGACAGAGCTTCACGTCACGTCTGCCGATCCAGAGACAGAGCTTCACGTCACGTCTGCCGATCCAGAGACAGAGCTTTACGTCACGTCTGCCGATCCAGAGACAGAGCTTCACGTCACGTCTGCCGATCCAGAGACTGAGCTTCACGTCACGTCTGCCGATCCAGAGACAGAGCTTCACGTTACGTCTGCCGATCCAGAGACTGAGCTTCACGTCACGTCTGCCGATCCAGAGACTGAGCTTCACGTCACGTCTGCCGATCCAGAGACTGAGCTTCACGTCACGTCTGCCGATCCAGAGACAGAGCTTCACGTCACGTCTGCCGATCCAGAGACTGAGCTTCACGTCACGTCTGCCGATCCAGAGACTGAGCTTCACGTCACGTCTGCCGATCCAGAGACTGAGCTTCACGTCACGTCTGCCGATCCAGAGACTGAGCTTCACGTCACGTCTGCCGATCCAGAGACAGAGCTTCACGTCACGTCTGCCGATCCAGAGACAGAGCTTCACGTCACGTCTGCCGATCCAGAGACTGAGCTTCACGTCACGTCTGCCGATCCAGAGACTGAGCTTCACGTCACGTCTGCCGATCCAGAGACTGAGCTTCACGTCACGTCTGCCGATCCAGAGACTGAGCTTCACGTCACGTCTGCCGATCCAGAGACTGAGCTTCACGTCACGTCTGCCGATCCAGAGACTGAGCTTCACGTCACGTCTGCCGATCCAGAGACTGAGCTTCACGTCACGTCTGCCCAGTCGGAGACAGATCGGGAGATGCCCATTCTCATGGCCGGGGGGGCACTGATCGGCTATTTAGAGCGTCTAGCTCGGATCCTGGAAACGCCCTTCAGACCTTCAGTGTCTGTGTCTGTTCCAGTGCCTGAGCCGGTGGTGTCTGTTCCAGTGCCTGAGCCGGTGGTGTCTGTTCCAGTGCCTGAGCCGTTGGTGTCTGTTCCTGTTCCTGAGCCGGTGGTGTCTGTTCCAGTGCCTGAGCCGGTGGTGTCTGTTCCAGTGCCTGAGCCGGTGGCGTCTGTTCCAGTGCCTGAGCCGGTGGCGTCTGTTCCAGTGCCTGAGCCGGTGGCGTCTGTGTCTGTTCCAGTGCCTGAGCCGGTGGCGTCTGTTCCAGTGCCTGAGCCGGTGGCGTCTGTTCCAGTGCCTGAGCCGGTGGCGTCTGTTCCAGTGCCTGAGCCGGTGGCGTCTGTTCCAGTGCCTGAGCCGGTGGTGTCTGTTCCAGTGCCTGAGCCGGTGGTGTCTGTTCCAGTGCCTGAGCCGGTGGTGTCTGTTCCTGTGCCTGAGCCGGTGGTGTCTGTTCCAGTGCCTGAGCCGGTGGTGTCTGTTCCTGTTCCTGAGCCGGTGGTGTCTGTTCCTGTTCCTGAGCCGGTGGTGTCTGTTCCAGTGCCTGAGCCGGTGGTGTCTGTTCCAGTGCCTGAGCCGGTGGTGTCTGTTCCAGTGCCTGAGCCGGTGGTGTCTGTTCCAGTGCCTGAGCCGGTGGTGTCTGTTCCAGTGCCCTGGCCGCCCGAGGGAAAGTCTCCACCGTGGCCGCCAGAGGGACTGTCTGCTCCGCCCTGGTCGCCCGAGGGACTGTCTGCTCCGCCCTGGTCGCCCGATGGACTGTCGTCGCCGTCCTGGCCGCCTGACAGACCGTCGTCTCCGCCCTGGCCGCCAGATGAACTGTCATCTCCGCCATGGCCGCCTGAAGTGTCGTCTGCTCCGCCCTGGCCGCCTGACAGACCGTCGTCTCCACCCTGGCCGCCTGACAGACCGTTGTCTCCGCCCTGGCCGCCAGATGAACTGTCGTCTCCGCCCTGGCCGCCAGATGAACTGTCGTCTCCGCCCTGGCCGCCAGATGAACTGTCATCTCCGCCATGGCCGCCAGATGAACTGTCATCTCCGCCATGGCCGCCTGAAGGGTCGTCTGCTCCGCCCTGGCCACCAGATGGACTGTCGTCTCCACCCTGGCCGCCAGAAGGACTGTCGTCTCCGCCCTGGCCGCCAGATGGACTGTCGTCTCCGCCCTGGCCGCCAGATGGACTGTCGTCTCCGCCCTGGCCGCCAGATAAACTGTCATCTCCGCCATGGCCGCCTGAAGGGTCGTCTGCTCCGCCTTGGCCTCCCGAACTCTGCGGGCCGCCCTGGCCGCCCGAATTCCGCGGGCCGCTCTGGCCGCCTGAACTTTTTGTTTCCCCCTTCCCTCCCTGGTCTGGCCCTCCTGTCCCTCCCTGGTCTGGCCCTCCCGTCCCGCCCTGGTCTGTCCCTTTCGTCCCGCCCTGGCCTCCCGAACTCTGTGGGCCGCCCTGGCCACCGGTTAAGCCGTCACCCCCTGTTCCTGTTCCCCTTCATGGACCTGGCCCCCCATCCCTCCCCCTGATCCTCCACCGTTCCACCTCCCTCCTGGACTCTTGTTTTGTTTTTGTGTCTTGGAGCGTCTGGTAGCCGCTCCGTAGAGGGGGGGTTATGTCACAGTGTCGGGTTTGTGTTTCCCCGGGTAACCACTAGAGGTCCTCCTTCCCCACGGTGTCATTCACTCCTAAGACTACATTTCCCATCATCCTGTTCTGTCACTCATCATGTCATTGCACTCAGCTGTTTCCCATCACCTTGTTAGATCTGTGTGTGTATTTATACCCTGTCTGTTTTAGTATGTGTCACGGAGTCCTTGTTTGTATCACCCCACTTCCGAGTCGGTTCTTACCGTTGTTTTGTTCCTGTTTATGTTGGATTGATCTTTTGGATATCGACCTATGCCTGGACTGACCTCTGATTTTGGATTTACCCTCAATAAACATCATACTTACTGCTATTGGATCTTCTTCCTTTTCCTTGTGTGGGCTCGTGACACTCTGATAGAAAATCAGCAAATTCTTTGATAAAGTCTGTATTATGCCCTGGTGGCCTGTATACAGTAGCTAACACAAATGTTGAACGGGTTTTATCATGTACACTACATAGCGTTACATAAAGCACCAACACTTCGAAGGAATTATATTTGAAACTAGACTTCTGAGTAATACTGAAGATATTATTATAAATTACAGCAACCCCTCCCCCTTTACCTTTCAGACGCGGCTCATGTTTATAACTATAATCTTGGGGGGTAGACTCATTTAAGGTAATGTAGTCGTCAGGTTTTAGCCAGGTTTCTGTCAAACAGAGCACATCTAGATTATTATCTGTAATGATATCATTAACAATAAGCGCTTTTGGGGAAAGGGATCTAATATTCAGCAACCCAAGCTTTATCAATTGTTCATCTGTATTCTATCTTTTGTTAATTTGTTGGACATCAATAAAATTTTTACTGTTGAATGGTTTTGATGTTTTTTTGTATTTACTAATTCGGGGAACAGACACAGTCTCTATTTGATAATATCTAGGTGAAAGAGTCTCTATGTGCTGGGATTTATCTGACTCCGGTAACGTGAGACAGCTAGCAGACGGTCGGTTTAGCCAGTTTGTCTGCTTCCTGACCTGGGCATTAGTGAGTCAAGGTTAAGCTTTAAGACTATGTGCCAAATTACTAGAGAGAAGTGCGGCACCACCCCAGGAGGGATGGATGCCATCCTTCTTCAACAGGTCAGGTCTGCCCCAAAAACTTTTCCAATTGTCTATGAACCCTATGTTATTTTGCAGACACCACTTAGACAACCAGCCATTGAGTGATGATAGTCTGCTAACTATCTCATCACTCCGCCTAACAGGGAGCGGTCCAGAACAAAAAACAGCCTCAGACATCGTACTAGCGAGTTCACACACCTCTTTAATGTTAATTTTGGTGATCTCCGACTGGCGAAGTCGAACATCATTAGTGCCGACGTGAATAATAATCTTAGAGAATTTAAGATTAGCTTTAGCCAGCACTTTTAAATTTGCTTTGATGTCAGGCGCTCTGGCTCCCGGTAAACATGTGACTATGGTGGCTGGTGTCTCTATCTTCACGTTCCGTGTAATAGAATCGCCAATGACTAGGGCACTTTCAACAGGATACTCAGTGGGTGCTTCCCTGAGAGGGGAGAACCTGTTTGATGTTCTAACCGGAACGGAAAAGCGGTTCTTTGGTCTGCGACTATGCTGCCTCACTGTTACCCAGTTTCCCTGCTGCGGGGATCCTGCAGCCGGAACCGAAGAATGTACAGAGTTCACTAAGCTATTCGCATCCAAATCAGTGTCTAAAGCTGTTACATCCTCACTACTCTCAGATAAAGTATGAATGCGTGTTTCTAATTCTGAAATCTTCTCCGTCAGCCTAACTATCTCCTTACATTTATCACATGTGAAGCCCTGTTCGCCAGCGGAGAAGCCTACACTAAACATGCGACATGCAGTGCAAGTGACAATGACAGGAGATGACATGACTTACCGTGTTTGTTCATTAATCCAACTTACCACTTACCACAATCGTTTGCTGGACACTATTTACTAATCCAACTAATGAACTTAGAAAAAGGGAGACCCGGGTGCAGAGATAACAAGCTAACAGGCTAGCGAAATGCTAACGTGTGATGGTGATTTAGATTAAAAGCTAGCGATGTCAAATTTAACATGATAGGCAATTTTTAAACAATGTATGGTGATGAGTAAGTTCTATTAAGCAGTAGAACAAAGAGGAAATATCAAAATAAAGATTCAAACGTAAGCAAGGCTCTACAGAGCTACAGACTTGAGCTACAGAGCTACAGACACGGCCGGCGGCAGACAGGAGCAATCGATCAGGCAGGAGCAGTACTTTACAATAAGGTTCATTAGTTAACATTAGTTAACTGCATTAGTTAACATTAACTAATAATGAACTGCACTTATAAAGCATTTATTTATCTTTGTTAATGTTAGTTTCAACATTTACTAATGCGTTTTTAAAATCTTGTTAACATTGGTAAATGCACAGTGAACTAACATGAACAAACCATGAACAGCTGGATTTTTATGAACTAACGTTAACAAAGATGAACTAATGATGAACAGAGGTGTTGTTCATGGTTAGTTCATGTTAACTAATGCATTAACTAATGTTAACTAATACAACCTTATTGTAAAGTGTTACCGAAGATTATCTGCAGCCTCAAAGCGATCAGTGATCAGTTGTAAACGGGCGGCTCAACCCCTGTGATGTGAGAATGATCAGGCAGACTCAGAGACAATGCAGTACCACAACACTCTCGAGTTTATTAAGGAAGAATCCTCATGTTTATACACAATATTAAGCTGAATCATCCGTGATGGCCATCCAATCACAGCACTCAAAGATCAACCCCTACCATATATGGCATATTAAGAAACATAATAACAGGTAAGAGAGGTCAGATGGATGTGCGTGACTTGGGTTCCCGTTTGCGTGCGAGTGTATAAGTGTGTACAACTCTAGTTCTCATTTTGTCTAGGTGTGCCCATGATGTGCAGATAACAACGAGAAGACATTACACAAGGGCAGTCTTACACAAGTTTTAAACGTGGAGCCTAAGTAAGAATAAAATATGAACAATGGCCACTTTAAATTTCAGAAAGAGGGGCTTCATAGAGAGAGCGTTATTGACAGACTGGGAAGAGAGGAGCTGCAACAATGGAGAATATGGGGGAATAATGCATGAAAACCCGTTCTAGTAGAGCCTAAAAACAACATCAAGACTTGAACAAGGGCGTAATCGGTCCTCTTTAATAACAAAATCCAACTTGAATGAGGTAGCAAAAACTTTGATGGTATTGGCGCTCTTTGGAAAGCTAGTTTTGTAGACCAACATGAGCAGCAACTCTTTGATTCATCATAATAATGTCAGCTCACTAGGTTTAGGTACAGCTTCTCTGTGTTACGTCCAGTTTAAACGCTTCACCTTCCTACTTTGTATTGAACTGTGGCGTAGTCCTCATGTGGGCCTGATGAGCTTTTGGACGGGTCGATGCAGTGAAGGCGAATCCCATGAGCACTGTTATCACCACATACACGACATACACTATATTGCCAAAAGTATTGTGCCGCCCCTCCAAATCACTGAGTTCAGGTGTTCAATCCCTTCATGGCCACAGGTGTATAAATCAAGCACTAGGCCTGCAGACACTTCTACACACATTAGTGAGAGAATGGGCCGCTCTCAGGAGCTCAGTGAACTCAAGCGCGGTACCGTGATCGGTGGCCACCTGTGCAATAAATCCATTCTGGACATTTCCTCACTACTAAATATCCCACGCTCAACTGTTATTAGGATTATAACAAAGTGGAAGCGATTCGGAACATCAGCGACTCAGCCATGAATTGATAGGCCACGTAAAATAACAGAGCGGGGTCAGCACATGCTGAGGGTCACAGTGCGCAGAAGTTGCAAACTTTCTGCAAAGTCAAGAGCTCCAGACCTCCAAACTTCTGTGGCCTTCAGATGAGCTCAAGAACAGTGTGTAGAGCTTCATGGAATGGGTTTCCATGGCCGAGCAGCTCATCCAAGCCTTACATCACCAAGTGCAATGCAAAGCGTGGGATGTAGTGGGGTAAAGCGCGCCACCACTGGACTTTAGAGCAGTGAGACGTGTTCTCTGAGTGACCAATCACGCTTCTCTGTCTGCCAATCCCATGGATGAGTCTGGGTTTGGCGGTTGCCAGGAGAACGGGACTTGCCTGACTGCATTGTGCCAAGGATTATGGGGTGGGGTTGTTTTTTAGGGGTTGGCCTTGGCCCCTTAGTTCCAATGAAAGGAACTCTTAATGCTTCACCATTAAGACATTTTGGACAATTTAATGCTCCCAACTTTGTGGGAACAGTTTGGGGACGGCCCCTTCCTGTCCCAACATGACTGCGCACCAGTGCACAAAGCGTCGCTCCATAAAGACATGGATGTTCCTTCATTTCACCATTTCACCGTCTGTCTATAAAGACAGAATATGTCAACCCCTTCTAAACATAAAACACACCACATAAGCTTAATTTGGATTCAAATATTATAAATGCATGGATGAACTTTATTTTTAATGAATATCCAGCTCACTTGGGGAAGACGTTGCGCATCTGTTCCTTCATTTCACCATTTCACCATCACCCATAAAGACCGGGATGAGCGAGTTTGGTGTGGAGGAGCTTGAGTCCTGACCTTGTGGAAAGACTTCCCAGAAGAGCTGAAGCTGTTAGAGCTGCAAAGGGTGGGCCGAATCCATATTAAACCCTACGGATTGAACTATATCAACTGTTAAATAACAGATATAAGATTAAAATAATATCAGATTTGTCTTGTTTTAAATAAACACAAAAAACAGAGATGAAAAATAAACTTAAGTAAGAAATGTACTTTTGCTATGGTTGAATAAATGTTCAGTGATATCTTCCAAAGATTTTTTAATTTTGGCGATATTTTTTCTCTAAATAACGTTGATATGGCAACTAGTAAATACACTAAGTTTCGTCATCCTGGCATGTGTGAAAAGTGTTAAAGCATGTATGTTACAACTAACCCCGCGTTAGGTTGTGCCCCGTGCTCCCCTATAACTGACAACTAAGGAAAATCCCAAATTCAGTATCTCAGAAAACTAGAATATTTTGAAAAGGTTCAATATTGAAGACACCTGGTGCCACACTCTAATCAGATAATTAACTCAAAACACCTGCAAAGGCCTTTAAATGGTCTCTCAGTCTAGTTCTGTAGGCTACACAATCATGGGGAAGACTGCTGACTAGACAGTTGTCCAAAAGTCGACAATTGACACCTTGCACAAGTAGGGCAAGACACAAAAGGTCATTGCAAAAGAGGCTGGCTGTTCACAGAGCTCTGTGTCCAAGCACATTAATAGAGAGACGAAGGGAAGGAAAAGATGTGGTAGAAAAAAGTGTACAAGCAATAGGGATAACCGCACCCTGGAGAAGATTGTGAAACAAAACTTAATCAAAATGTGGGGGAGATTCACAAAGAGTAGACTGCAGCTGGAGTCAGTGCTTCAAGAACCACTTCGCACAGATGTATGCAAGACATGTGTCAAGCTACTCTTGAACAACAGACAGCGTCAGAAGCGTCTCGCCTGGGCTAAAGATAAAAAGGACTGGACTGCTGCTGAGTGGTCCAAAGTTATGTTCTCTGATGAAAGTAAATTTTGGCATTTCCTTTGGAAATCAGGGTCCCAGAGTCTGGAGGAAGAGAGGAGAGGCACACAATCCACGTTGCTTGAGGTCCAGTGTAAAGTTTCCACAGTCAGTGATGGTTTGTGGTGCCATGTCATCTGCTGGTGTTGGTCCACTGTGTTTTCACTTTGCGGTATGATGTCTATATCAGTAGGATTGATTCCATGTCATATAATTAAATCATGTAATGTAAAATGTAAAACATTTACATTTTGCTTGACCCCAAAGGAGTTTAATAAATCTGTGAACGCAACCCCTAGAGCATCGTATGTATTATCTACGTGAATGTTCAAATCACCGACAATCAGTGTTTATCGACAGTAACCATTAGGTCTGATAGAAAATCTGCAAACTCTTTTAAGAAATCAAGATAGGGCCCTGGTGGTCTATATATGGTAGCCAAAGCAAAAGATAATAGGCATTTTTTTCTTATATCTGAGAGTGTAACATTTAGCACAAGCACAAATGAATTAAACCTGTGTCCTGTTTTCTGAGTAACATTTAGAATATCTCTATAGATAGTTGCAACACCGCCGCCACGACCAGTCAGACGGGGCTTGTGCGTATAACAGTAACCTGGTGGAGTAGACTCATTTAGACCAAAATAATCATCAGGTTTAAGCCAGGTTTCAGTCAGACATAGTAAATCAAAGCTATTATCTGCGATCATTTCATTTACAATAACTGCTTTAGGTGTGAGCGATCAAATGTTAAGGAGACCTAGTTTTAGAGAATGTTTTGTCCGCAGCCTGGTGTTGTTCATCCCCGCGTGAAGCACAACTGCACCGATGCTCTCGTCACCATTCAGAATCGCCGGTACCTGTGCAGCGACATTGAGAAAACGAGCACCAGGAAAACAGTGACTGCCCACCTTACCTTTAGCTGAGGTAGCATGTACATGCCGGACAACGCCGAGTCGCCGATGATCACAGCGTCGCGTTCCGTCTCGAGAAGAGGGGAGAAACGGTTTCGGGTGGAGATATCAAAGAGCGGTGGTGGCGGCGGCGGCGAGGTCCTCGCCCGAGGCCAGGCTCGCGCCTTCCGCTGCTGAATCACCCAGGGCCCGCGGTGTGTCGGCGCCGGAGTGAAGGAGGCCTGGGATGATCGCGTTCTGGGTGCTCGTGCCCTGAGCAGGGAAACACGAGGAGTAGAAGACATCGGAGTGATAACATTACTTACTACGGACTTGTGAGCGTCAGCCCGCAATGTCTCTAACGCTGATTGTCGGCCCCTGAGATCGGCCGGTCTCTTCAGAAGGTTATCAATCTGCTTCGCCAGAGCCTCCAGCTCCAACTGTACAGCGTGCAGCTCGAACGTGTCCTCACCAGCACTCAAAGGTAACGTTAGACATATATCCAATGCATTCGCCATTAGAACACAGTAATTTCTTGAGTTTTACGAGTGTAAACAGCTCGGGCGATATGCTAGACCACGCTGGTGATGCTAGCGGGCTAAGGCTAGTAGCGGATGTTCGGAAATGTGGATATAAGTAGCGATATCAACGCAATCCGATTGTTTGAGAAATAGAATACTATCGAGGATATGTTCACCCGCTATAAAGTGAGAAAATGTTAGACAATGAATTCTTTGTCGAGTCATCAAGTTGATCATGCTATAAATAGATGTGATGTAAGGACTCCAAAAACTGATAGTTTGCGAGTGGACCCACAAAACCGAGATGGGGCTGAAGCTTGTTGGGAGTGTGGGTGAACTCGTGATTTTAAAGGGTTAGTTCACCCAAAACTGAAAATTCTGTCATTAATTACTTACCCTCATGTCGTTCGACACCCGTAAGACCTCCGTTCGTCTTCGGAACACAAATGAAGATATTTTAGTTGAAATCTGATGGCTCTGAAAGGCCTCCATTGGCACAATGCACGGTTCACTCTCAAGACCCTTAAAAGGTACTAAAGACGTCGTTACAAAGTCCATCTCACTAGTTATTTTAGAAAAGTTATTTCTAAAAAGTTATTTTAGAACCACTGTAGTGAGATGGACTTTGTAACGACGTCTTTAGTACCTTTTAAGGGTCTTGAGAGTGAACCGTGCCATTGTGCCAATGGAGGCCTTTCAGAGCCATCAGATTTCAACTAAAATATCTTCATTTGTGTTCTGAAGACGAACGGAGGTCTTACGGGTGTCGAACGACATGAGGGTAAGTAATTAATGACAGAATTTTCATTTTTGGGTGAACTAACCCTTTAAGAAAGATTGTCCATATGTGTCGGGAAACGGGAGGGGGCGGGCCCGGTAGACCAGGAGCCCGCCCCTCTCTCTATCGTGTCTATTTCTGGGGAAGCATCTCAGTCCCAGCCAGAAACAGTTGGAGTTTATGTGCTTGGAAAGGTTGGGGGTGTGGAGACTCGCTTATTGGTGGATACAGGGGCGCAAGTGTCAATTGTACCAAAGCAGTTTTGGCTGGAGGCAACAGGGGGAGGGGGTGGTTTAGTAGAGTATAATGGAAGATTATCAGTGGAAAACCACTTGCCAATTTAGTTCTCTGACAGTAGTAGTTGGTTTCGTAGTGGCCGATATTAGCCCTGGTGAAGTGTTATTGGGGAGTGATTTTCTAGTCAAATTTGGTGTGAAACTGGATTTGAATGAATTATGCTGTTACTTGATGGGGAAAAAATTTGCTATAAAACTGCAAACTGATTTTCTAGTTCCCTCCATGCCCATGGTAGTTTGTGGAGATACCAGGATACCCCCACACAGTGAAGTGATAATTATGGGGTCAGTGGAGGAAGCTCCACCAGGAAAAATAATAGCTATGTTGGAGCCCGGTTCGTCCTTTTCTCGCCATTGTGATGTGTTGGTGGCACGTGTGGTGTGTGCAGTAACTGCTGGCACTATGCCAGTTCGTGTTATTAACGTAACTGAGGAAGCCCACACTTTACGTGATGGAATGAAAATTGGGATGTTGTCTACAAATATAGAGGTGGGAGAAGAAGTAGACGAAGGGTGTGAGGCTAAGACCCCGTGGTCGGCGGACTCTTTGATTTCCCATTTCGGGTTAGACTCAAGGAGGTTTAATATAGAACAAATGCACACCCTTCGCCAAATGTTAGAACGTTATAATTAACTTTTCAGTACGGGGGATAACGACTTGGGTAGGACACATTTTGTTCGCCATCAGATCGATACAGGGGTTGAAAAACCTATTAAAATGAGCCCTCATCGAGTCTCATTTCATTTGCAACAAGAAGTGGCTGATCAGATAAAGCAAATGCTGGACAATGGCATCATTCAGCCCTCATGTAGTCCTTGGGCAGCTCCAGTGGGACCAGTTAGGAAAAAAGATGGCAGTTTGCGTTTTTGCATTGATTATAGGAAGTTAAATGAGGTTACACCCAAAGATGCTTATCCGCTGCCAAGGATAGATTGTAACAGTTCCAGTAAACTGTTACCTGTGTTCCATGTTGAATGTAAGATGTAATTTTACTCCTGGCTTTTAGAGGGCGCTAATGAGTTATTATGGGGAGATTTCTCTGAGCCAGAAGGTAAAAGGAAGCAGGAAGTATGTGTAGGGTATACCTGTTAGCTGGGAGTGTTTGCTCTTACCATGCTGCCTTGTGGAAAACCCTTGTTGAGGAACCTTTGGGTTCTACTTCTCAATGTGAGTTGATTTAACTGTTTCTTTATCACTTGAGGTTTTGAAGGGGGAAATGTACTTTACTTGATGAACCTCATGTTGTATTGTTTGTTTTGTACAGAGGGGTTTGATATCTGCTTGATTTTGAGGACATCTCAACCGGATCAAGCTTGTAATTTATTTTCTGCAAGTATACTTGGGATGATGTTTGAACTCTTATGAACTGGACACTTTACACTTTTTCTCTGGATCAACCTTTATTGGATAAACTCGGACTACATGCTTCTAACATCAACAATGGTGTGATGAACCAGAGACCTTGGGGGGAATTTTGGGTGGACATTTATAAGAATGTATTTATAAGAATTTATAAAACTTGTTTCAGGTGGTGAAAGATTGATTCTGCTTCAAGGAATGTTATCACAACTCTTATACTATACTCAAATGGTGTATTCTTTTGATAAAGGAAATATATTATGGTATTAAGTGGTGATTGATCCCTCCTCATTTATTTATGTGACTTGACATAAGTGTTACAAGAATGCGCTGGATAGTCTGGCAAACGCTTGTTGGTTTTCGACTCTTGATCTAGCCAGCGGTTACTGGCAGGTGGAGGTTGACCCGAAAGATAAACCTAAAACTGCTTTTATTACACGACAAGGTCTTTTTGAATTTAATGTTCTAAGTTATGGTCTGTGTAGCTCCCTTCTACCTTTCAAAAGTTGATGGATTTGGTTTTGGCGGATCTTCAGTGGATTACGTGCTTGGTATACCTTGATGATATAACTGTTTTTGGAAAAACATTTCAGGAACATCTGGGGCACTTGGAACAAGTCTTTAGGAACCTGTACGAGGCTAATTTGAAGATGAAACCATCCAAATGCAATTTATTTGCAAAACCGATATCTTTTTTGGGGCATATAATTTCAGCGGAGGGCGTTAAGGCCGATCCATCCAAGGTGGAGGCAGTGAGGGGGTGGCCGGCTCCTAAGAACCAGACAGAGGTGCGTAGTTTTTTTGGGACTGGCCTCTTATTACCGCCGCTTTATAAAGGGTTTTGCGGAGATCGCGAGGCCGTTGCACCAATTGACGGAAAAGGGTAGGAAATTTCATTGGGGAGAGGAGTGTCAAAGAGCATTTGTAACACTCAAGTAATTTCTTTTATCAGCTCCAGTTTTGGTATATCCCGACCCCTTGAAACAATTTATCTTGGATACTGATGCTTCAGATGTTGGGATAGGGGCTGTATTATCCCAGGTGGAAGGGGGGATGGGACGTTTGTGGCTTACGCAAGCCGGTCTCTCACAAAACAAGAACGTAAGGATGCAACCACCAAAAAGGAGTTGTTGAGTATGGTGACCTTTACAAAACAATTTAAGCATTACCTTTTAGGGGCAGAGTTTGTGCTGCGTACAGATCACAATTCCTTGAGGTGGCTGCATAACTTTCAAGGGATTGAGGGACAATTGGCCCGTTGGCTAGAACAGCTGTCAAGTTTTCAGTATAAGATTGTTCATAGGCCTGGTAAGCAACATACTAATGCGGATGCTTTATCCAGATTGCCAGGCCTGAATTTAGTTTCGGATCCGGTGCCAGTTCAGGTTGGGGGTGTGGCTACCGATGGAACGTGTCCTGTGAGAGTAGTGCAAGTCACTAAACCAAGTGTGGAGTCTCTACCGGATGAAAGGCCGGAAGATGACTTGGTTAGGTTGCAGAGGGAGGATGTTGAGCTGTGTAAATTGCTACAGCTGCTAACTAAGCCATTAGAGGAGCGTGGGGAAGTAGGAAACCATCCAGAGTTGCACAAATTTGCAATAGTATGGGATCAGCTTCGGATACAGGATCAGTTGTTGGTGCGGGTCCCTCCACATAATTCTGATGCTGCTGATAAGGTACAGGTTGTACTTCCGAAGTGTTTGGTTCCAAAAGTCTTGGCTATGTTGCATAATGCTGTCACTGGCCTCTTAGGGGTGCAAAAAATTCAAGCCAAAGTTAAAGATCGTTTTTATTGGCCAGGGTGGTTTGTGGATGTGAGGAGGTGGTGTACAGAGTGCTCAGATTGTGCCTCAGACAAGCTTCCAGCTTGCAACCCTAAGGCTCAGTTATGTCCTTCTGTTATGTCTCGCCCATATGAGAGTGTTGCTCTGGATATTTTGGGTCCGCTTCCAGAAACCATGAATAAAAATATTTTGGTTGTGGAAGATTGTTTTTCTAAGTGAACCGAAGCGTTTGCATTGCCCAATCAAGAAGCGCGATCAGTTGCAAGAGTTTAGTTGAGCAGTGGGTTTGCCGTTATGGTGTCCCACGGAGCCTGCATTCTGATCAAGGCCGAAATTGAGAGTCTTCTCTTTTTCAGGAACTATGCCGGTTATTAGAGATCAATAAAACGCGTACCACTCCTTACCACCCCCAGTCAGATGGGCTCATTGAGCGTTTGAATAGGACCTTGCTTTCTATGCTGGCACTTTTTGTGGATAAGAACCAACAGAATTGGTATTCATTGTTACCTTTTGTGATGATGGCGTATCGTAGTAGTGTCCATGCCACTACTGGCTTTACCCCACATAAAGTTGTGTTTGGGAGGGAGATGGTATTGCCCGTGGATGTTATGTTGAATGTAAACTTGGAGGAGGCTTTCGAATCTCCAAGTGTATATGTGCAGCGTATGTCTGAGACTTTGTACCCTGTGGTGGGGGCAGTACAGCCACTTCAGTTACAGGCTTCTTCTCAGCAGAAAAAGTATTTTGATTTTCGGGCCCAGGTACAGTATTATTCGGTAGGAGAGCTAGTCTGGGTTCGAAACCAGGCTCGGAAGAAAGGAGTTTGTTTTAAATTGCAGAGAAATGACAAGTGTCCCTTCAAAGTGGTTGAGCGACTGTCTGATGTACTGTATCAGTTACAGTCAGTCGACAGTGGCGCTACTGTAGTGGTTCATTACAATCACTTAAAACCATATGTTTCTCAATCTTTTTCAGAGAGACAGGAGGGAAGCAATGAGCCTGAACAACCGCCGGTACAGCGATTGGTCGATCAGCCGACCCTTCAACGAACGCCCCCTGTCGTACCTGAGAGACAAGATGATACAGAGGGACAATCTTGCTCCTTGGGAGAGAAGGGTGGACATCTCCAACTTGGGTCATCAGTTCCTTCAGTGCAGCAGCCAGAGCCAATTTTAGAGTATAGTCCTGGGTCAGTGTCTGAATCGGCTGATGATGGAGGTCCTATGCAAAATGCCTTAACTTCTTCTGCAGAGATGGCTCGACATCCACAGAGGAAGTTACCAGTGTGGGCTAAAGATTATCACCTCGACTCGAGGACGAGTTCTTCTGAATTAGAGGGTGAATAGTGTAGTGTAGTCACTGGGTGATCACATGACTTTGATTGCATCCACCTGTGGAAGAGCATACAGAGAGATTTTAAAAAGAGCGTGTGGGTTTTTTCGGAGGTGGTGACTCGTGGGGTACACTTAACGGTCTCCCGGGGGCAATAGGCTCTCCGGAGATGAAGACAGATAGTCAGGTAGTTGATCTTGTGTGAGAGAGTGGAGTTAGAGGGGGGGAATTTACTTTAGTGTCACCAATCCCTCGGAACACCGCTCTGTTGGTGCCTATAAACTGCCCTGCCAGGCCACTAACTTGTTTGCCTGCCGGACTTTCAGAACGGGGATTTCGCGCTGGGAAACGGACTGCAATGAACTGCTGATTTTCAAGTGCGGCCTCATCGTGGATGTGCGCTCCCGTGCCAACGATACTGGTTACTGTGTGACACTCCTAACCATCTACGGATGGGTCTCCTCGCCCTTGGGAGAGGGAAGTGTTTTAATTAATTCATTACATTCACATTGATTCATTCATGTAGTATTTATGTACTGTTGATTGTATGATGGCAGCAGGTGTGGGAGGGATGTTGGGGAATAGTTAACGGAGACACCCACCTGAATTATTCACTGTGTGCTGTGTACTGTAGGCTGACGTGCTGTTTTGAGTATGAGACATTTGATGCATGGAGCATGAAACTCACTGTGTGCAGATGAATTGATGTGGTGTATTGCGGGTTGTCCCGTGTTTCTTTTCCCTGCCTGCGTATCGAACGTTACCTGTGCCTGCATTATTAACTTGATTGTTCTTCTGGAAATAAAATAATAATTCCAAGACAACTGGCAGTTGTTTAGATTTTGTGACAGACGTGCTGGGATTTCTACGAGGTTTATTACAGTACTCTAGACGCCATTCTGTGAACTGAGTACTGCAACAACTTTAGTAATGTAACCAGTTTATTGCCTATGTGAATGTTACTGATTTTATATATATATACATATATACATACATACATACATACATACATACATACATACATACATACATACATACATACATACATACATACATACATACATACATACATACATACATACATACATACATACATACATACATACATACATACATACATACATACATACATACATACATACATACATACATACATACATACATACATACATACATACATACATACATACATACATACATACATACATACATACATACATACATACATACATACATACATACATACATACATACATACATACATACATACATACATACATACATACATACATACAGGGAGGGAGTGCAGAATTATTCAACATTATCCGGCTGCAATACCGGAGGCTGCACTTTCAGGACCGCATTTCTAGGACCCTATTTTTTTTTGTGACAGCGCCACCTACCGAATCGGAGAACCGCCATCCCAGGAACGCATTTCCAGGACCCTAGTTTTGGAGATCTGAAACAAGTGCCACCAAGGCAGTATTTTAACCCTTTTTTTTTTTTTTAGGTTTTTAAAGGTTTATTACACCCAAATACTGCTTTCTTTATTGCAATTAAATCTGGTTTCTAGGAATGTTGTGTAATTATTTGGTCCAAGTTGCATAATTGAATAACTCATCAAGTAAAATAAACAAGGAATGGTATAGCCTTTTCAGTCAATAACATTTTTAAGTACAGAGGGAATACACAAGGATGACTCTGGGGTAGATTTAAGATTGTGTATATTTTATAAAATAATATATTTCAACAGTTGAATTTGAACACACACAAAAACAAATTTGTTCATGACTTGAACCACATAGGAAGAACTTCATGCACAACGTCTTCGCTGACTCCTAAGAGAGAGAAAGATAGAGAAGTTAATGAAATAAGGAACATTGAGTTGAACTTGTTCAACTCTCTAATTGTTAATTTCAAATTTAAATTTTTCAAATCTTAGTCACCACAGAGCACACACATTATATACAATACAAAATTATATCAATCTTCATACCAAATAATGTTCATATTACTGTTATTGCATACTGTTCAAAGATTTGGGTGAACAGGTTCTTGAAACATTCATGTCAATAAAGCGCATCTGAACCGAGGAAAACATTTTTATAGAGAAAGAGGCAAGAAATCTGAATAGAAATAACATGTTATTTCTACAATAATATGACTTTTCCTGTCCTTTAAATATTTAAAGCACACATTGTGATGAATGCAGCAGCACTACCTACCAACTGCTCTCCCCTCTTTTCAACAAGTTCATTTTATATAAATAAATAGACATAAATTAGGGCTAAGTCTAGGACTTGACCAATTAATTAATCTTTTGTTATACTTCTGCCTGCCCTGAGCTGTGTCCTTGAAAACACTTCATATAGAGTACAGTACACAATACATGACACAATCTAACACGTGGTATTTTAACAGTCAATTATTATGATGGCCTGTTATACCTGACTTTAAAAACGTCATATGTCTCAATCAACATTATAAAACCATGCCAAAATGAAGAGACGTACTCTTAACATGCCATGTATTGTGTGCTAACGTTAAACAGGCTGACTGTGAGCACGTGACAGCTAAAACATTACTTTTATTTTAACTTACTCTTAAAATGAAGAAAAAACAACGAGTAACTAACAAGCTTTCACAACGAACGTAATACAGTTGTCTTAAGACACAATTGTGCTGTCACTAAGTCAACACAAGCTTTCATGCAAGTTTAGTTAAACGAATGTCCTAACAATTCATTTACAGCACTATCTTAAATACGTATGATAGCTATGCATTCAAGACTATTTAGCAAATCACGATCCTTTCTACGTTAACTTTGCAATGAAATGCATCACGATTGTTTTAATGTTAAAATAAAAACTGATTCACATGTGATACTCACACTCGTCATCCATCTTTGCTGGTCCTCTAATTCGCTAGGTCAATAAAAACCTAGGGTCCTAGAAATGCGGTCCTAGGACTGCGTTCCTGAAAATGCAGCCTCCGGTTGTGCAGGCAGATGCTACTCGAATTATTAGGCACGTTGATTTTCTGATCATATTTTTTTTCCAGGCACATTTGACCAATTCCAAACCACAGTAATCCTAATAACTACTATTGATTTAGTATTTAATAATGTATAAGTGATATATAATTGTTCATGAAGGCTGGAAATGAAAAACACCTTATATTCAGGTGTGCAGAATTATTAGGCATGTTTTCTTTTACAGATAAATTGAGCCAAAAAAGAGATTTAACTCAGACTGAAAAGTCAAAAAGTATTAAATGCCCATGAGAAGGATGCAATACTAATGCAATACTAGACATTGCAGTTAAGGCGTGACCATTGGACAGTGAAATGCTCGTTGGGTCAGCAGGATCTGACAAAAACAGGTGGTGAAGAAAAGACACCTGTTAACTGCAAAAGAATGAAGAATTAAGGTGAAGAATTAAGGGTGAAACCATCAGGAACCCTTTAGTCTCCAGCGCCACCATTTTCCAGAGCTGCAACCTACCTGGAGTCTCCAGAAGTGCAGGTGTCAGGATCTCAGAGACTTCAGTTAGGTAAAGAATCCTAAAAAATGACCCCCACTAGATAAGAATCACAAGCTGAAGTGTTGTAAAATACATGAAGAAGGTTTTTTTATAGGCTTTATAGGTTTTATAGGTTGAGAATGACTCTTGAAGGACCAGCACCACATCCTCTAGTACCACTGTTTGAAGAATTCATCTTCCAGAATCTGGCAGTACGTTTTGGGAGTTCATTTTAGTCCATCCTGAAGTCCGTTTTGCAGAGATGGACTAAAAATGAACTCCCAAAACGTACTGCCAGATTCTGGAAGATGAATTCTTCAAACAGTGGTACTAGAGGATGTGGTGCTGGTCCTTCAAGAGTCACTCTCAACCTATCTGTCCATAAAGCCTATAAAAAAACCTTCTTCATGTATTTTACAACACTTCAGCTTATGATTTGGAACTGTGGTTTGGAATTGGTCAAATGTGCCTGGAAAAAAAATATGATCAGAAAATCAACGTGCCTAATAATTCTGCACTCCATGTATATATCCATCAAGCTAATATATATTAGCTTGATGGAATGCCTGGCATAAAATGTTATGATTTTATTTAAAAAGATACAGATAACAAATGCTCTCAGAACTGTTCACTGTTTGTTTATGGACAGCTTATGGAGTCAGTCACCGTCACCACATATTTTCAGAATTTGCATTGAGCCATTTTAGCTAAATAATTTTTTTTTTATAGATTAGGATGTAATTATACCTTTAGAAAGGCAACAAGTTGAGGGTAACAGGGTTGTCAATATCACACTTTAATTGAATACAGTGTTTATGTAGAGTATGCTGGTCATTCCCAGGTAATGCATGAACGGACAATTACTTTGAATGCAATAGAAGTGGCTTTAGATTGAACCATCTGCCACGTGCACTACTGATGTACAAGTGTTGTGCAAAACAATGAAACTACAACAAGGCACTGTTTAGAAAGACTTTAATGCTGATATTTGGCACCAGTTTTGACTGACAGCAGAAGTTCAGGAGTCTTTACTCCAATAATAGGCGGGATGTCCAGTAAATGACCTGATCGTCCAGTTAGGCTTTGTTTTGTGATAATGACCGGCTGACTGTGCATTAGATTCACTGTTGAATTATATGGTTCATGTTAGTTTATCATAGTATGATTATCAATTATTACAATTCATTTGATCTTCTCGCTGTTCTTGTCGTCCTCATACACCTGAAAGAGAAAACAGATTTAGTTGATCTGCAGTGTGTGTCAGTCTGAGTGTTTGATTGAGATTCACATCACCTTATTCACAGCAGTACATGCGCATGTCATTGAGAGCGGTGTTATCTCCATTTCCATGTGGCTTTTCTATCTTTGTCATGAGGCCGCAGATTCCTTTTCCCTTACACCTTGGGCTCCAGTTGCCCCATTCACCCCAACGTGTGCCGTCACCCTCCAGCACAAAACCATCACTGCATTTGAACCTGGAGAAAATTCAGATGTGACAATATTATGATGCAATATCTGATTGTGCTGTTGGATAGAATGTCAGTCACATGATCGCCTGCAGCCCAATCACATCCACGAACAGCAGCTGAGACTGAGAGTCTGATATTACAGTGTTTTACAATCACTAGGACATATTTCTCAACACTTGGGTCACTTTTTCAAAACTCATCACACAGTTCTTCTAACACACTTTCAGCTTGGCACAACAGTTAATTTCACATTAAACATGCATTAAAACTACCAAAACACTTCATTCATGTCTCAAATCAACTCATTCTTCCAGAACACTAGCAAAGGTTTGACCAACAAACACACTTTAGCACTCATAAAACACAGACCTAAAAACGCGAACATCAGGTAGCATTATACAATCATTTATTTAGAAAAATTCTTTACAAAACCAAAATAACACTCTCTAGTGTTTATAATTCACTGCAGTTTATGTCACATGACCCATGTTTACATTACAGTACAAAATGATTCCTAAGTTTTCCTCTTTTGAATAGATGGTAATGAATTGAAAGACTAACACCTGTGTAGATGTTCATCTAATTTCTTTGAAATTTCAAATTTCTGTCTTATTCATTTTTGTGTTTTGTTAGGTTTTGAACTTTAGTGTAACAGTTTTGGAAAGAGTTTGTAAACGTGCAAATTGGCCTGTAGGTTCATAAAGTTTTGGTGGTGTTTGTGTCTAAGTGAGAGAAGAACTCATGTAAATTGAAAGATGTCTTCATTGAATGCGTTCTGTGCCAAAGCAATGATAAATGATCCACAGTTTAGCCCTCACAGATTTCTGTTGTGATTCCTGTGTGAAGAGTTTTGAAAAAGTGAAGTATTGAGAAATGTGTCCTAGCGATTGTAAACTGTAACTGAACTGCTTGATGAGGGAAACTGAGTCTTTAAATAGCAAAATAAAACCAGGATGACTGATAGCACCGCATGCTCACCTGATGTTGTTTGCGGCCGTGTCATCTCCTCTTACTTGGGGAGATTCGACTCTCAGCTGGAAAGATGACAAATATCCAGAATGACACCATTTGACATTTGTCCACTGACCCCAGCTGAAGAAAAGACACAAAGAGGTTTCTCGATCAAATCTATTATTTTCAAGAAAATCCTCAATTTACTTCTCTAGCCTAAACACTTAATGCAAGAATAGTTAATAATCTGAGTCCATTACTATCCGGTGCCAGACTCAATTGAGGATATAAATCCTTTGGACCAATCAACACAGTAAAGACGAATCCCATTGAGCGCTGTATCATCACCATCAGGATCTTCCACCTTAAAACAACAACAACATTGAGACAATCTTCCATTTGAAAGAGAGTTAACTCTAACCCAATCCATAGTAACATAGTAACCCCCATGTTAGCAAAATAGAGTCAATGCCCAACTTACCCTCAGACTATACCCTGTGGCGTACGCTCCATCGTGACACATGCTCTTATGCCTCCAAGTCCCCCAGCGCCCTCCATTCGGCACAGTCAGCTCTGAGCTATAGTATCTGTTTGAGCTCCGCTCAACACGTGTCTCTGTGATCTGAACGCTCACATGCTGCCCAATAATGGCTAGCAGTGAAAACGCAATGAAAAAGAAGTGATGCATTGCTACAGCTCTGACCTGATTGAGAGATGAATCTTCAGATTGTGAGAATGATCAGGCAGACACAGAGCCAGTGCAGAACCACAACACTCTCGAGTTTATTAAGGAAGAATCCTCATGTTTATACACAATATTAAGCTGAATCATCCGTGATGGCCATCCAATCACAGCACTCAAAGATCAACCCCTACCATATATGGCATATTAAGAAACATAATAACAAGTAAGAGAGGTCAGATGTATGTGTGTGTCTTGGGTTCCCGTTTGCGTGCGAGTGTGTAAGTGTGTACAACTCTAGTTCTCATTTTGTCTAGGTGTGCCCGTGATGTGCAGATAACAACGAGAAGACATTACACAAGGGCAGTCTTACACAAGTCTCAAACGTGGAGCCTAAGTAAGAATAATATATGAACAATGGCCACTTTAAATTTCAGAAAGAGGGGCTTCATAGAGAGAGCGTTACTGACAGACTGGGAAGAGAGGAGCTGCAACAATGGAGAATATGGGGGAATAATGCATGAAAACCCGTTCTTGTAGAGCCCAAAAACAACATCAAGACTTGAACAAGGGCGTAATCGGTCCTCTTTAATAACAAAATCTAACTTGAATGTGGTAGCAAAAACTTTGATGGTGTTGGTGCTCTTTGGAAAACTAGTTTTGTAGACCAACATGAGCAGCAACTCTTTGATTCATCATAATAATGGCAGCTCACTAGGTTTAGGTACAGCTTCTCTGTTTCACGTCCAGTTTAAACGCTTCACCTTCCTACGTCGGATTGAACTGTGGCGTAGTCCTCATGTGGGCCTGATGAGCTTTTGGACGGGTCGATGCAGTGAAGGCGAATCCCATGAGCGCCGTTATCACCAACCAGCAGAGATTCCCACATGCACTATTAGAGCCCGACCGATATATTGGCGGGCCGATATTATTGCTTCTAGAACATACTATTTGCACCTCAGTATTAACAGGATGCAATAAAAACATAGTGTGTAAATTACTTTTAAATTAAATTAGTACTTCTGTCGCGCCACACTCCACTTTATTCCAATTGGAATTGCGACTTTACACTTTGCGTCAAGTGACTTTAACGCGCTCGCAAAGCATCCCGGGAAGGCGGCAATGCATTTGACAAAATGCTGTCTGTCAAAAAAGCTGCCCATCTTTATGCAAATGAATGCGATGAACGTGACGCGACTATCCAATGGAAGTAGAGACTGGGGGAAGTCTCTCGCGGGTATTAAAACACAACATGTCTATGGGCTCAAAAGCACAGCCATAGTGGTAAACTTGAGGAACGCCCATCAACTTACAAATGAGGTGAAGCGTCACAACACCACACTTCAGTTGTGCCATAAAAGTGGATCCGCACCGTAAACAAGACTTTACAATCAGACAAGACAGAAGACTTCTCTGTGGTCGGTTCTGGGTCAAGGAATTATATCAATGCCACAGGAGGCAGTTTGTTATAAAAAAAAAAGTAAATTTATTTATAACAATTAGTATTTCTAGCATTCTACAAAATAATGTATCAAAGTATCAAATTGAGTTAAAAATATCAAAAAGTTCTTTCCTCAAGGCAATATCAGCAATGGTTCTGGTGGCGGAGATGCTCTTCAGAAGGTCTCGAAGCTGCATCTGCCGTAATCATCGCATTTCACTCTTTTATAGTGTAACAGTCAAGATCTATGGCACCTATGGTTGCTATGTTCTTCCTGGACTCTAGGGGGAGATAGCAGCATACTCTGTATGGTGTGTATATAACAGGAAACAGTAGAGTAAATGTTAGGGTCTGTTTGATGCTGCCTCATGGTTGTTTCCATAGATATCCATAATAAAGGCTAGATGTCTCGTCCGCGCTGCTGGCCAATGGAGGTCGACGTCCGCATCTGGCGGCCATCTTGTCACAGTCAGCTCGCTCACTCGTAACACTGTGTTTTAATGGTGCATATGCTTTTTAAATAATCATAACTTGCTCAATTTTCTACTGATTTTCAAACTGTTTGGTTTGTTGTAAATGTCAGAGATGTAGTTATGACACTGCATACTTATGTATAATAATTCATAATTTGTTCAAGCATCCACAATTATAGCCACGTTAATAACGTTTGTAAGAAACCAAACCATTTGTAAATCCGTCAAGATTTCAGCGAGATAAGAGTATTTGTGTTCAGATCACTCACCTTACATCAAGAACCACAGAGCCCGCCAGAAAGCTTGCCTGTGACAAGATGGCCGCCGGTGATGACGTTAGCGACTCTGCCGTAAGACATCCAGCCTTTATTATGTATATCTATGACATCAGGAACCACAGAGCCCGACAGAAAGCTTGCCTGTGACAAGATGGCCGCCGGTGAAGACGTTAGAGACTCCGCCGTAAGACATCTAGCCTTTATTATGTATATCTATGACATCAGGAACCACAGAGCCCACCAGAAAGCTTGCCTGTGACAAGATGGCCGCCAGTGATGACGTTAGCGACTCCGCCGTAAGACATCTAGCCTTTATTATGTATATCTATGACATCAGGAGCCACAGAGCCCGACAGAAAGCTTGCCTGTGACAAGATGGCCGCCGGTGAAGACGTTAGAGACTCCGCCGTAAGACATCTAGCCTTTATTATGTATATCTATGACATCAGGTACCACAGAGCCCGCCAGAAAGCTTGCCTGTGACAAGATGGCCGCCGGTGAAGACGTTAGAGACTCCGCCGTAAGACATCTAGCCTTTATTATGTATATCTATGACATCAGGTACCACAGAGCCCGCCAGAAAGCTTGCCTGTGACAAGATGGCCGCCGGTGAAGACGTTAGAGACTCCGCTGTAAGACATCTAGCCTTTATTATGTATATCTATGACATCAGGAACCACAGAGCCCACCAGAAAGCTTGCCTGTGACAAGATGGCCGCCGGTGAAGACGTTAGAGACTCCGCTGTAAGACATCTAGCCTTTATTATGTATATCTATGACATCAGGAGCCACAGAGCCCGCCAGAAAGCTTGCCTGTGACAAGATGGCCGCCGGTGAAGACGTTAGAGACTCCGCTGTAAGACATCTAGCCTTTATTATGTATATCTATGTTTTTTTCAACCTGTTTTCCTAATCCTGTTTGAGAAACTGTTGGTTTCCTGCTCAAACGTAAGTTTAAGGTTGAGTTGCATTGTTTTGAACTTAAAAGTAATTTCGTTTAATTTGTGTATTTGATGTTTTCTCTTGTAGAGGATTTGTTTAGTTTTTCTTCATTGGCTGTGGCTCCTTCTACGTGTTCACTAACACACTGTTTGCGTTGCTGACGCCATCCAATTGGTTCAGTAGGGGGGAAACATTGCAATTGACCAAACATTCACAAGCGTAGGACAACAATCGACATCATCATCATCATCATCATCATCATCAACAGATAAGACTGTGTTGGACATTGTAATTCACCCGACGCACCTGATGAAATCATTGAATTGTATCTGTGACTTGCAGTATATGGGGTTTGTGACTAATGAATGTGTAAAGTTGAATACATGCTGGAAAAACACCACTCTTGTTTGTTCAAGAACTTATTTGTTTATAGACCTTTTTCACAATAGCACAATTTATCACGCATCACTCCTGGATAACAGAAAATGGGCAAAGAGGCGGGATGTGGGCGGAGCTGAGGTGAGCAGACGGCAGACAAACGGCAATCCACCTGTCACTCAAAGAACTTTAAGGCTTTATATAATGTAAACGAATGAGTTATAAAACAATTCCCCCCCTCACAGTCGTCAAGAAGGGCAAAATTAGCCGTATAGACCAAAAGCACAGTTTGTCCCAGACTGTAAACATGTGTTCTTCTGCTGTAAAGTTGGGCATTTTAACATGAGCTCAATGAGATTCTGCTCCTTCTGGAGTCTGTGTCTAGTGGCCAGTCCATGAACTGCAGTTTAAGTCACTTCCGTATCGGCTTCTGGAGAAACTGCTTGGGTTAAGGTCCTTTCACACTGGACGCGATTTTGACACGCAAATAATTTGCGCGATGGTTTTATTTTTTTATCAGCTGTTTGTGTAATGAGAGCTTCCACACTGAATGCGAAAGTGCTGCGGCGAAAAAACGACGTTTATTTTTTTTGTTTCGATGTCGATCGAAACAAAGGTGACGAAAGGTCCAGTTGATGTCACTAGCCATTCAATCAACATTAACCTTTGCCAGGTGTTGCATTTCTCACGAGATTACAGCTGTAGTTGTGTTTACAGCTGTACAGATGCAGCTGTGTTTGCCCACTAGGCTACAGATTACGATATTATAATCAATACGTTGATATTCTTTTTTTTCTAACCTAATTGTGTCCGCGACTATAGAAAGTGAATGCGTTTCCTGTGGCACTTAAATGTTTACATTGTGACTCAACTGGAAACAGAGCAGCTCCGGATCGAGCCGTTCCTGAAGTGTGTGTTTGTCTCGTCAGATGCGATGCTACTGTCTCTGGAGGAGCTCCTCAAACTATCCCACAGACATTTGAAGTAAGTGCGGAACTGGCCATGATAAAGTTTTAGCTCCTGTACAAGTTTAGCATGATCCTCCCCTTCAGACTCTCTGTTCTTTAAGACTGGGTGCACCCAAAACCTTCTTTTTGGTCTTTTAAATAAAATGAAAAGCTCGTCTCCACTGGATGATGAAGTGTCCGTGTTTCTCAGCTGTCGCCACGAATGTTTTGGAATGTTGGAGCTCTGAAACGTCGCAAACTCGCGTTGCGGCTGATGTGAATGGTTTTGACGCGAACTATTCGCACACTAAATATTCGCTTTTTCTGCTTCGCTTTTTTGTTACGCGTCCGGTGTGAAAGGGCCTTTAGAGTGATAAAATTACACGTTGTTATCGTGTGCATCTCCCTCAGTCCAGAGGGGGCACAGAGATGGCCAAAGTCTCCTTTTGCCAACCCTTTTTTCGTAGGTTGAATATGGAAGACTATCCTAGATATTTTAATTTATAAAGTTTTAAATATGGATATTTTTCTTACACAAATCGACTCGCATCAGAAGGCCTTTATTAACCCCTGGAGCTCTTTTATAATGGATGGACTTTTATGGGCTGCCATTCACAAATGATTAAGTTCCTCAATGTAGCTTGAACGTAAATACACTCAAACTAGTCATAACTCAAAAAAATGTATGCAAACTGACGTGCGTCTGGAGGTCCTGCGGCGCAGACGTGGACGTGATTTTGCATTGTTTGCGCGAATGACGTTAATTGAGTGACTTTATTTGGTGCTTTTTGTGTATTTGCGCGTCCGAACTTTGGCGTCTGTTCGTCTATACCACTGCGAACTCGTCCTAGACGGTCTGTCGGATTTGCACGGAAATTGAACCAGATCATCTTCAGGCAGTGCCAACAAAAAGTTATGGAATTCAAGTTGATTGGTCAAATCGTTTTCGAAAAAACGCATGAACAAATTTTACATTGAGGTTGCGAAAATGCACGCAAGGCCGAAGGGAGATACGAAAAATTGCTATTTTTGCTTATAACTTCTGAACCGTTTGTCCAAAAATCATAAACGTGGTCTACTGATGTGGCGTTCACACCGGACGCGATTCGCGCGAATTGGACACGTGTACATTTTGAATTTACTTGCAATTACTTGAAATTAATCGCGCGTGACATTCACTGCACAACAGACGCGGATTCGCGTCATGGGCGGGGCTTCCGCCAGCGGCTCGTCTCGTTGAGAAATGGCTGACATGGGCTGTGTTTACATGTCTTTTTTTTTTGTTAAAATCTACTGTTAATGTGTGACAAAACGTAGTTTTAAGACTTTTTCAGTAGATAATGTAGTTGTTTAAAGCTCAAATCTGTGGTTTATTTATATAAACAGTGCCTATTTGAACATTTTATCTGCCGTTGTTGGAGTTGTGAGCTCCAGCGGATCAGCGGCGCTTGTTTACCCGGCGAGGGCAACCTTTCCTCGGCCAGTCCTTCTGCCGCTGGCTCTGATGTCTCTGTGGTGTCTCGAGCTATAATTCGTCTTGTAACGGCCGATCTTTGGTCTCATGGATCTATAATTTGTTCCCTGGCAAATCGTTTAGGCTGAGGGCAAAGATAAGTTTCATTACTTTATATTTTTAGGCTATAACTGTACGTTACCGTTGTATGTTAGCCTACTAGCACTGACTTTGAATGTTTGACTGCATTGTTTGCTTTATTTCATGTATAGCTTGTTATACATTACTTATACTTTTGTATTATTGATCATACATAAACTTGCATTTAACAAAAAGAGACTGGGTTGTGTTTCATGTCATTTAAAGTTATCACAGTGATAATCATATTGTCTGAAACAGATATTATACAGATTTTCTCCTCATTGTTGTCACTACTAGAGCAAGCTCCTGATTGGTTAACGCGGCGCGAAATATCCGCCAAAGTTCAGATTTTTCAGCTTGAGCGATTCCCGCGTTCAAAACGCTCAATTCGCGTCCTTCGCGCGAATCTCGCCGCTTCAATCGCACGAATCGCGCCGCAGAATGCCATTTCGCTTCTCTGCATTGACTTAACATGTAAATCACTCGCGCGAATCGCGTCCGGTGTGAACGCACCATTAGATTTGGGGCATCATGCAGAGTCTGATATCCAATTTTACCATATCGGCCATTTTGAATTGTGATAAAATGCTGTATTTTTTTGAACACATGAACGGATTGTTACGAAACTCTGTATGGGTCATCAGCACAATGAGCTGAAGGAGCCTGAGCAGAGAATTTGTTTTTAAAATGCTTATTACTTTGGGTGATCTTTGGGTAACTTTTTTTGTCTCCTGAATCCTTGCCGAGTCCAATGATACCAGACTTTCCAGGTTTCGGCGTATGGTTTGTGCAGCATTGTAATTTAGCGCTTAAAAAACTTTAGCTGATATCTTTTAAACCGCTTGTCCGATCGAGACGAAACCAGCGTCAGAAGTTCGGAAACATAGGTCGATAGCTACACACTAATGCCCAAATGTCAAAATATTGATAGTAAGGGGGAGTAAAATCCAATCAAAGTCAGGTGTCAGTCATTTTTTACGTGTTTTTTCATATAAATGTCTATAACTCCAAACGACATGAGACTCACCCTCATGGGCTCACCCCGAGGACACATAAAAAATGGTGGGATTGTGCCTCTTGGTGGCGCTATAATAGAACAAAACATGAAATTTCCATAGACTACAATGCATTTTTCAGCCTTTTTGCCTAGTCATCTTAAAATGTGTTTAATTGCTCATTGCTGCCGTTTATCTGACACTGTCAGCCATTTTGGCATGTCTTCTTTGCGCTTGGTCCGCGTAATGGCTGCTTGCAGCTGTACTACTGTTATTGTGTCACACAAAATGTAGTTTTAAGACTTTTTCATTAACCCCGGCGAGAGCAGCCTTTCCTCGGCCAGTCCTTCTGCCGTTTGCTCTGATGTCTCTGTGGTGGTTAAACATCAGATATGATTCATCTTGTGTAGATCTAACGGCCGGTCTTTGCTCTCATGAATCATCATTTGTTGTCTGCCAAATCTTTTTGACTGAGGGCAAAGAGAAGTTTCATAACTTTATTTTTAGTATAATTAATTATACATGCAGTGAAGATAATCCAGGTAGTGCGTTTCCTGGACCACATGTGTGTGGCTAACACAAGCAGAATTTAAGTGTCATAAATGTACATTTATTCTGAAGTCATAGGGTTAGGAAGAAATAAATACTCTCAGAACACACTCAGTTAGCAAAAGAATGAGTGTTTATCCATATTATTGTTCAAAACACAACTATATGATTGTGCGAGTCAAGGACCTGAATGTAAACACACTTTAGACAAACATTGAGCGGGTCGAGTTAGTAAAAGCACGTGCCCTTTGAAACAGCTTTGCTTGACAGTTCAAGTACTTTTTAATCTTCCATGAGGTTTTAAAGAGAAATAGATCCTGTGAAGCGGAAATCAATGGAGCCTCTGAAGGCATGTGGTGGAGGAAAACATTTAGGATGATCAAATCTTTTGCGTTCCCTCGCAAATAATGTGTTTCAGACAGCTCAGTGCGTTAACAGTCAGAAGGGACCGTCTGCAAAGTGCAGAACCCAAAAAGCGTTAAAAAATAGGCAATAACTTCAATGTTACACACTGTAGTGTCTCCAAACTGCTCTCCTACTGGTCACACTACAACACTTAGTTTGGCAAGCACATACAAAAATACAAGTAATAGCACATAATATGCCTATTCTTTACACAGCTAACATACTGCAGTAGTTGCAACCATAGCTTTTGCATGATAATTGCTAACTGTATTTTGATGATACTCTGAATAACAGTAAAGCAGTGTAGGTATTGATTTTATTTCATAATAAATAATCATTAAAATCATGCATCAAAATTATTGATCAGACTAAGTGTTGTAGCATGACTAGTAGGAGAGCACTGATGTGTAAACTGAATTTGGAGACACTTTAGTGTGTAACATTGAAGTTATTGCCTTTTTTTGTAGTAACGTTTTTTTTCTTTGCAGATATTATAAGGCTCGTTGTGAGGAAATGTAGGTTGTAGCTCGTAGTCCACGTTAAAGAGGTGTCGTTTGTGTTTTAAAGACGCTTAGCTCATGAGTTGTTGATCGGGGAAGTCTGAATCTGTAAATATGCCAACTTTACTGAACTCACTGAAACTGTATTTCTTTATACTTAAGCCCGAGTTCACAATAAAACTCTATGAACCGCTGCATTGTTAACGCACTGAGCTGTCTGAAACACTGACAGCGAGGGAACACTTTTTTTCCACCACCATGTCCCTTTAGACGTTTAAAGGGTTAGTTCACCCAAAAATGTAAATTCTGTCATTAATTCCTCACCCTCATGTGGTTGGACACCCGTCAGACCTCCGTTCATCTTCAGACACAAATGAAGATATTTTAGTGTAAATCTGATGCTCTGAAAGGCCTCCATTGGCACAATGGCACGGTTCACTCTCAAGACCCTTAAAAGACACTAAAGACTAAAGTTACAAAGTCCATCTCACTACAGTGGTTCTACAATAACTTTATGAATCTGCGAGAATAGTTTTTGTGCGCAAAAAAACCCTAAATAACGACTTATATAGTGATGACGATTTCAAAACACGGCATCATGAAGCTTAGAAGCGTTATGAATCAGTGAGTCGATTCAGCAGTTTGAATCGCCAAATTTCAGCAGTTTGAATCGCCAAATTTCAGCAGTTTGGCGGTTTGACTCACTGATTCATAACGCTTCGAAGCTTCATGATGCCGTGTTTTGAAATCGTCATCACTATATAAGTCGTTATTTAGGGTTTTTTTGCGCACAAAAACTATTGTCGCCGATTCATAAAGTTATTGTAGAGCCACTGTAGTGAGATGGACTTTGTAACTTTAGTCTTTAGTGTCTTTTAAGGGTCTTGAGAGTGTAAAGTGCCATTGAGCCAATGGAGGCCTTTCAGAGCATCAGATTTACACTAAAATATCTTCATTTGTGTCTGAAGATGAACGGAGGTCTGACGGGTGTCCAACCACATGAGGGTCAGTCATTAATGACAGAATTTACATTTTTGGGTGAACTAACCCTTTAAGTGAATATGATCCATGAAGCGTCAGTGTGTTTGATTTGTGCTTCATAACTGCTTCTCTGTCCCATCATCCTCTGCTCTGGCCCTTCTCTCGTTCATGTCGTCCACGAGTGTCTTCAGTCTGTCCAGATGGTGAAGAGCTCTGAGAAAACAGACAAAAGAACAACGATGAACACCAAATGATGAGAGCGATGCTGCTTCACTGCGATCACATGACCCCTCCTGACCTCTGCAACGACTCGCCGCTTCCCACGTCAGTTTCTTCTGTTTCCTCCTGAGGAACCTTAACGAGATACACATTCAAAATCAAGAGGCGGACAGGGAATAATGCAGGTTGTGCATATTTAAACATTGGCTGGTCACATGACATACGAGAATCAATGGTCTGTCGTCAACGACACTAAAGGTCAGCTTTGTGTCTTGCACATCATAGTTTCATTATACTTTTATTGGCTTTTTTGTGTGTGTAGCGGTACACTTTTATAATGTGGAAAAGAGCAGCGTGGACATTCTGGAAAACATCTCAGAAGATAAAACCAAACATGCCAAACTTTGTCACTTGCATTGAATAACGTCTGATATTATAGCCAATTTATGAATAAATAACTTCAATAACATTTTGTATATGATCTGCTAAATTAATAAATATAAATTGTTTTTATACAATGGCTGCAGTGGAAAAGAGTGGAATGCCACAATGTGACAACTAGATCATGTAAAAATTAGAGCTGGGTAAAAAATATCGATTTCTCGATTTTAATCGATTCTCACTTTTACAAAACAATATCGATTCTTAAATCCCAAGAATCGATTCTTAAATCCCAAGAATCGATAAGTCATCCTGTTTTCAGTTATGAATGAAATAAACATTGTAGCACGCCTCCCATCCAATAAATCGCAATAATCGTTGTGCTTTATTACTATTGATATGAAACAAAGTCTAAGATTTCAAATTACGTCTATTTTTTTTTTACGAAATTCAAAAACATAAAAACCGTTTTGGCGCTCTTCCGCAGATCAGCTCTAGAGAACCGCAGCGCGGAGCAAACATGAACGGATCTTCTCTTCCGCCTTATACCAGTAACAGCGCGAAATAAACACGAACAAGCTTCTGAAAGAGTGTTAAAAGATACAGGACAACTTACCGAAATCCAGAAAACGCAGAAAGATGTAAGTAAAACAGCTTGTAAACAATGTCATGTAACGTCACATTTTCCTCAGAAAAACCATATCCAGGGTGCATAAACTCGTTAGTCAGCTAGAAAAATTAACTCTAAAGAGGAGCATTTAGCTAATTATATGCGCCACATTACATAGCATATTCATTGTTAATATTTAATGCATGTATATATGACTAAATCTGGCAAGTTTTTATGCAGCCAACATTTAAGTGTTTATATTTCAAAAACCTAATTGGAGTAGAATTATGATTATGTAATTGTAAAGTTAATATTATAACTTTATTATTGTGTATATATATAAAAAACAATTTAGTGTCATTTAAGTGTTTGTATACAAATCTGTTCATTTGTACCTGGCTAATGTAGTATCAACTGACTCCCATAGTTTTACAAAATTAGTTCAGAAATGTGTTTTCCTTGAGAAAATGTTCCATGTATTATACCTGATACATATCCAAAATAATCGATATTGAATTTAATCGAAAATAATCGAAAATCGAATAGAAAGCTTGTGAATCGAAATCGAATCGAATTGTGAAATTGGTGTCAATACCCAGCCCTAGTAAAAATGTTAATTAATGGCAACTATTTCTATTTGAACTTCATTCACTAAATACAAAATGCCACATTCAGCCAATACAATTTAGCTGTGACATCTCTTCTCTGATGACGAGGGCGGGGCAACCTGTCACTCACATCAGATCCACCAATAGCAAACCACAACCATCCAATCAATTCCACACAGACACAATCAAGCCCCGCCCTACATTTGTTCTTGTTTGAGAAGCAATTGACCTATCGGTAAGCCCGCCCCCCTTAGTTACTGTTGCCAACTCGGACAAACAAACAGAGTTGCTATATCTTACAATGTACAGCTGTCAGTGTGAAAACCTTCTCCCAAGATGTTTTTGGACACAGAATGTAGCGTATACCCCGTCCGAATGATGGCCAAACTTTACTGGTGGTTTATTACATCATTTTTCACTCAAAAAAATCATCGTAAGAGCTGAACAAACAAAGCATAAGTGCGCCTTAACGTCTCATTCACAAACTCTCTCTCTCCGTGGCATTACCATTAACATACACAGCAAATTACACAAAAACACTCACAGTAAACAAACATATACACACACCTTATGACTTTTCGGGGGTGCAGTTAATAACTGGTGAACTTTGTATCTGCAAAACAACTCCGATAAACTGCGTGCGAGCTCTTCCTTTTCACTACCCGGAGACTATAATACCCATCAAAATAAGAGTCCTCTTTATTAGACAGATAATGCAGACCTTTAAACATATCTAAACTCACAGAAATAAAATAAATATGGTGAGAGATTAATTTAATTGGAAGCGATGGTTTACAGATCTCAATGCAAATGGGAGAAGCCTCTTGTTACGATCGCAGATTATAACATCCAGGATCAACACTGCTCATGTGTTGTACAGAAATTCACATTTAATCAGTTTAATATGGAGAGATGCACTCAAATGTAGACCTTCGTGTTTCTGACCTAACGTTACACCGTTGCATGAGAACAGTTATAGTTAGTCAGTTTGTACGTTAGCAGGGAATTACTAACTTTAATCGTAACTTAATGAGAGTTTGACAACCAGAAAATCCTCTCAGGATCCCTGGAGTCAGTGTTGCAGTGCCTCAGGCACGACGTTTACCATTTTTGTAGCATAAACACCATCAAAATGATGAGAGCTTCAGATTTTCCAATGTTTCTCTATGGCGCTGAAACCGAAAGATGTTTGAGTTCCGGTCCCAGCGCAACTGATACTCAACTGCCATTGGCTCATCGGCGTTCGATGGGAGGGGCTTACCGATAGGTCAATTACAAAAGCCAGTGCAATCATGCTTTAATATGTGCAACTGAACTATTGTTTGTTTCTATTGACACAATCCTCCTATGAAGCAAAGACACCTGGGATATGTTTATGACAAATGTTGAAGTGATTTTACTGTTTCTCTCTCCAGCTGTGCGGTTTGGACGTCACTGGCCGCGTGTGATTGGCTGATCTTGTGCTCGACGGCCTGCAGGCGGAACAGCATGTGTTTGAGCGCCTCCACTGGACCCGGATGTTTCCTGCTGCTGTATCCTGATGAGCAGGAAGCTGCAGACTAGACAGACAAACACTCTCAGTACAGATGCACAGTAAAGAGCATTGAGTTAATGAGACAGAATGAGCGTCACACACTGTACCTTGCTCCTCTGAAGCTCTTCAGGCGGTTGTGGCCCATCAGCGCCGCCCACTGGCACTGGAGATTTACTACACATGACGGGACATGTTTAACATTCATGCATTTAGTAGATGCTTTATTATTATTCATGCATTCCCTGGGAATCGAACCCAGGACCAACATTTGTGTTGCTTTTTTTATTTTTAGACGGCTGTTTAAAAATGGCCTATATATACATACAGTACCAGTCAAAAGTTTAGAAGCATTACGATTGTTTAACGTTTCTGAAAGAGTCGTTTATTTGATCATAAATCCAGTAAAACAGTGAAATATTATTATAATGTAGATCATCTGCTCTCTATGTGAATATTTAGTAAAGTGTCATTTATTCCTGTGATCAAAGCTGAATTTATCACCATCTACTCCAGTGTCACATGATCCTTCACTAATCACTCTCATATGAGGATTTAAGCTCAATTATTAATAATGATTTTTATTTTCTATCAATGTTGAAAACCATTTTTGCATGCTTATTGAGGATTTCAGGATTCTTTGATGAATTGAAAGCTCAAAAGAACAGTGTTTATTTGAAATGTAATCTTCTGTAACATTATTAATGTCTTTAGTGTCACTTTTGATCAATGCGTCAAACAGGGATTATTATTATTTCTTATATATTACTAACTCCAAACCCAGTGCATATTTTTAACACTGATAATAATCATAAATGAGCATCAGATCCTCATATGAGAGTGATTAGTGAAGGATCATGTGACACTGAAGACTGGAGTAATGATGATAAATTCAGCTTTGATCACAGGATATAAATTACACTTTACTAAATATTCACATAGAACACAGTTATTCTACACTGGAATAATATTTCATAATTTTGCTGATTTTACTGTATTTCTAATCAGATAAACGCAGCCTTGGTGAGCAGAAGAGACTCTTTCAGGAACATTAAAAATCTTGGTACTGTATATTGGTGTGCAGTATAAATATGTGCAATATGTAATAATTAACATTTCAAACAGTTGTGTTGCTATTGTAGTCTAATAATCAGTCATGAAATATGAACATATTTCATACTGTATTCTTCTAAAGCAGTTGGTAAACATACCCGTCAGATGTCATTCCCCCTTTCATCTGAAGATGATCTTAGTCAAAAAATAAATATTGTGATTAAATGTGCAAAATGACTCACAACGCCACAGGCGGATTGTCCCAGGATCGGTCCTGGTCCAGTGTGTCCTCTGTATCTCCTGACCTGTTGTGCTCCTTCAGCGGCTCACAGAGACATGACGACCTCTGACCCGCCCTCAGGACCAGAGAAGCGATCTGACCGTCTGAGACAAACACAAGACACCAGTGAGGGTTCATCTGGAGCATATGACCGGTTACCATTAACTAAAGCTAAAAGGATTAGTTCACTTTTAGATACATTTTTGCTGATAATTTACTCACCCCCATGTCATCCATGTCTTTCTTCATTCAGTCGAAAAGAAATGAAGGTTTTGGATGAAAACATTCCAGGGTTTTTCTCCATATAATGGACTTCAATGGGCTCCAAACGGTTCAAGGTCCAAATGACAGTTTCAGTGCAGCTTCAAACGATACCAGATGATGCCACGACTGGACCACAAAATGGATTCCCATTAACTGGAGATGCCGTCCGTAATTGTGTATTACGTGACGTCATGAACGCTCATCACAGAATAGAGCAAGGCGAGCATTTGTGCTTATAAAACTTATTTTTGTTTAAATGGCCGATGGTTTGGCTAGATAAGACCCTTATTCATCGTCTGGTATCGTTTAAAGCCCTTTGAAGCGGCCAGATGTGGACAAAGTACACAACTCCATTACTCGAGTGAAAGTAAAAGTACTACTGGTCAAATATTACTCCGTTACAAGTGAAAGTTGTTAAAAACTATTTTTACTTAAGTAAAAGTACAGAAGTACTCGCTTTTAAAAGTACTTAAGTATCAAAAGTAAATGTCCTTTTTTATGTCAATGCATTATTTTATTATTGTTGCATTGTTGTATAAATGCACGGTGGTTTAAGCCCTTCAGTGATGCTCCATCCGACATGCTAGCATACGACTGCCTTAAACTCATTTAAATACTTAAGTTACAAAGCTCTTTACAAAGCTGCTGTCACTTTAAGGCAGAATGCACAAATCCTACACACTGATACACATCCGATATTCCCCCAACTGTTTACGTTCACTTAAGACATAATCAACTTTGTTTACATGAATACTTTCCAAAATGAAAATTGACATTTTGTGTGGTCTGTTTAAGTGTTTAAGTGCGAAAAAAACACAAAAGAAAGCTCTATTCAGTACTCGTGCTCAGGCATCTCAGAGGCACAAAACAGACTGAACTGAGCTCCTTCATCAGGCTTTTTCAGATTCATCCATATGTCTATGCTTCTCTTTCTCCCAGACATTTGCATTTTGCAAAAAAAAAAAAAAAAAAAAAACTTTTAAAGAAGAAAAAAAAATCATCCACTGACTTGTAAAGCTGCTACAAAAACGACTTTTGACTTTGAGGATCTTGATAGAAATGTAGTGGAGTAAAAAGTACGATATTTGTCTTTCAAATGTAGCGAAGTTAAAGTAAAAGTATCCCGAAAAAATAATACTTCAGTAAAGTACAGATACTCAAAAAGTGTACTTAAGTACAGAACTCAAGTAAATGTACTTCGTTACTGTGGAAGCTGCACTGAAACTGTCATTTGGACCTTTAACCGTTTGGAGCCCATTGAAGTCCATTATATGGAGAAACATCCTGGACTGCTTTCATCCAAAACCTTCATTTCTTTTCCACTGAATGAAGAAAGACATGGATGACATGGGGTTGAGTAAATTATCAAAAGCAAAAGTTTAACGAAAAGTGAACTAATCCTTTAACTGAAATAAAACAAACATCAACAGAAATACTGAAAAACGCACTATTATTTCATCTAGTTAATATTTCATTTAGTGCTAAAATTACTAGAACTAAAACTGGAATAAAAACTAATAAATAGAAAAAGCTAATAAAAAATGACAATCACAACACAGAAATATAATATTTAAAAATATTAATAAATACTATATTAGTAGTTTTTATTAATATTTTAAATTAGCTCTTTATTTTAGTTTAATTTTTAGTCTTTTCATTATATGCTTTTTTATATTGCTATTTAGGTGTAATTTATTTCTATTTCAGTTTTTATTTATTTCCAGTTAATAATTTTTCAGTTTATTGCCAAGGCAACATTTCTAATTTTCACTTAATTCAGATTTATTTAAATTAACATGAATATTGTAATAGCTTTATTTAATGATAATAACGCTGATTATTAGTATATTAATGATAGTAAAATAACCCTGCATGAGGATGAGTACTGTACATGATCATTTAATTGTCATAATTAGGTGAAAAATAGTGTTATTCTAAGTATCATTGAGATACTATTACAGTTCTTATTCATATTTTTTATATTTTCCACTTTCATTTTAATTTGAGTTAAAGTTTTAGTAATTTTGTCGTTTTTGTAATTTATATGTCAGTTTATTATTATACATTTTATTTTAGTATATCAAGTTAAATTAAAAAAAAATGAGTGACTACCTGATTTTTGTAATAAACGTTTATTTTATTTAAATTTCCTTTTTTTATCCCTCTGGTGCTCTTGGTTTAGGGGTTGCATTGGTCGTCTTCCCGCTCATAAGTGACGGGACACCTAAAAATTCATCTTCCTCCACCCCAGTGAAACCAATGCAATTTATTTTTTTATTTTTAATTTTGTATTTTGAGATGATTTGATGGTATTTTTGTAATATTTATGCAATAATTATGGTCTATTTTTGCCACTGAAAATTATAAAAATGTTTATTTTTTAAATTATTGCAGTATTTCAGGTTAAAATAGAGACTAGGCCTTCAAAATATTTTTTTATGGCAGATTAGCCCCTCTTTTGGAATTATTTAAGAAATCATGCAACCATGTGTGTACCCACTAGAGGTCTCTATGGAGAATTCCCTAGTTCTGTTTTGAACACATTTAATTTAATATTTTTTGATGGATTTGAATATATATTTAAAAAATCTCAAAAACTATTAATTATAAAGTTTTAGATTTTTTTTTTTAGTTAGAAATATAGATTGTTTTCTGTGAATTTGTGTTCATTTCCTATGGTGTCATTTTTGACCGAAGAGCACAAGTGGGAGAATTTTTTTTTACGACCAATCAGCATGCTCGAATCATGCCCTCAATTTTTTTGTGTGTTTACATCCCTAATGCTAGAAAAGTCACCAAGTTTCATATATTTCCGATGAAGCTGTGATTTTTTAAAATTCCAAATGTGGTTCATAGGTTCAGTTTTTCATAGGTGTGTGTGTGTGTGTGTGTATAAAGTGCGTGTGTGTGTGTGTGTGTGTGTGTGTGTGTGAGTGGATGTGTCAATATCACACTCTTGATGTTTTAGAGTGTTACTTCTGTGTACTTTTTTTCAGCATTGTGGCCGATTTGTAGATTGTACACACAAATATTTGGTGAATTTTTGCAGATTTCCCATTCATTTCCTATGGTCGGCCATTTATGACCGAAGACAATGAACGCTACTTTTTTTTTTTTTTACGCCCAATCAGCATGCTCGAATCATGACCCATTTTTTTCCCTAATGCTAGAAAAGTCACCAAGTTTCATATCATTCTGATGAAGCTGTGATTTTTAAAATTAAAAAGCACCAGAGGGTTAAATGATTTTAACTGTGATGACCTTTGGTGTCGGACTGAGTGGCTTGGCTGGACTCTTCCAGATCTCTGACCCATGAAGGAACCCTTAGAGGATCTGAAGACCCGTCACACTGTCTGAGCCACAGCGGGTACTTCAGCTCAGGAACGCTGGTCATGCCAGAAAAATCCATCTCTGATTTCTGGCTGGTCATCCAGCGCGGGAGATGACTGGATCTGGGCGTGTCGGGCGGATGCGTCTGATTGGCTATGAGGATGTTGGGAGGAGGAGCCTGACGATGCGATGGCGAGCCGCCCATCAGTAAATCGTCCATAGGGAGGGATTTCCTGCTCTCTGGCGTGAAGCGTTTCTGAGCCGCTGCGGGCCGCGAGTGCAACCGGGAGCTCGAGTTAAAGCTCAATCCCACCGGGAAACTCCCAGAGCGGGACAGGAGGGCGGAGGTGCGGGTCACGGGGAGAGAGCCGTCGATTGGGAGAGCCAAGAGGTCATCGGTCGTCACACTGAGCCCATCCGAGTCTCTCTTCCGGACGGGAATATTCAGGAAGATCAACTCTCCGTCCGTCAAACTCGTCTTCAGTACTGCACCCGAGCCAATAAAAACACAGGACGTTAGGCATTCAAATCAACAGATCATACATTTTTATTAACTAAAATAAGACACTGAAATAATATATACATACACTACATATATTAGAAATGACCAAATTAGAAATATTGACTTGGTAATTAACTAAAATAAAATAAATTTAAGTACAAAAAATACTAAAAGACACATTTATTTATATATTTATAATAATAAATAAACACATACTTATATAGAAATGTTGAGCAACTAACTGAAATAAAAGAAGGTTAAATCCGAAATTAAATAATTTAGTGACTAAATATAGTGATTAAATATAAATTACTATAATTCATATTAAGATAAAAATAAAAACAAAGCTAATAAAATAAAAGACAATAACACAACAAAAATGACTAAAGCTTAAACTAAAATTACAATAGTACAAAAAAATAACACATTTATTTATATATTTATAATAATAAATAAACACTTATACTTATATAGAAATGTTGATCAACTAAATGAAATAATAGGTTAAATCCTAAATTAAATATAATTTAGTAATTAAATATAGTGATTAAATATAAATTACTATAATTAAAGTTAAGATAAAAATAAAAACAAAGCTAATAAAAAAGACAATAACACGCAACAAAAATGACTAAAGCTTAAACTAAAATTACAATAAAAGGAAAAATATAAAAATAAAAATTACATTCATAATAATCAAACATTTAGTAATTAAATATATAAAATATATTATAATATATAATTTAGTAATTAAATATTTAAAAATATAATATATAAATATATTATAATTTATAATTTAGTAACTAAACATAGTGATTAAATATAAATTACTATAATTAAAATGAAGATAAAAATAAAAACAAAGCTAATAAAAAAGACTAAAGCTACTAAAATTAAACTAAAATTACAATAAAAGGAAAAATATAAAAATACATTCATAATAATAATTTACATACTAATTAGAAATGCTTGCAACTCACTGAAAATAAGGTTAAGTACTAAATTATAAAAAAAAAAAAACTAAACTAATAAAAAAAGACTAAATTACTAACACTAAAACGACAATGAAAATGCAAAATATTACTCAAAATATTAAATAATAATAATGTTGTGTTAATAAAAAAATAACACTGCCGATTTGAAGGAATATTCCAGATTAAATACAAGTAGCAGCTCCAGCGTCCCGGTCCCCGTATATAATTTAGTAATTCAATATATAAGTATATAATATACAAATATATTATAATATATAATAATTTAGTGACTAAATATAGTGATTAAATGTAAATTACTATAATTAAAATTAAGATAAAAATGAAAACAAAGCTGATAAAAAAGACTAAAGCTTAAACTAAAATTACAATAAAAGGAAAAATATAAAAATACATTCATAATAATCAAACATTTACTCATTTAGTAATTAAATATATAATATATAAAATATATTATAATATATACATATTTAATATATAATTTAGTAATTAAATATATAAAAATATATTATAATATATAAATATATTAAATATAATTTAGTGACTAAATATAGTGATTATATATAACATTACTTTAATTAAAATTAAGATACAAATAAAAACAAAGCTAATAAAAAAGACAATAACACACAACAAAAATGACTAAAGCTTGAAAAATATTTTTTTTTAAAATACATTCATAATAATCAAACATTTACTAAACTATACTAATTAGAAATGCTTGCAACTCACTGAAAATAAGGTTAAGTACTAAATGATAAAAAAAACTAAACTAATAAAAAAAGACTAAATTACTAACACTAAAATGACAATGAAAATGCAAAATATTACTCAAAATATTAAATAATAATAATGTTGTGTTAATAAATAAATAGCACTGCCGATTTGAAGGAATATTCTGTGATTTACAGCCAGATTTGGGCCTGATTTAGGGCTGTAACGATTTGCCCAAAAATAAAAACCTCGATTACGATTAATGAACGATTATTTTGCTCTTTTTTTTTTTTTTTTGCCCTCATAAGGTTTTTGAGTAAGTTCACTGATAAGGTTTGTACTGTAAATATGTTCTACATATTTATATATAGAACAGGTGGATTTTTTTTTCTAATGAAAGTGCATTTCTTTGTGATTTTACGGTTGACTTTCAGCAGTTATTGTCTCTGGGGCAGATTTCTGTTTGTTGTACATCAGATACAGATACATTAGCACATAGGCCCACATTACATTTATTTGAATGCATTAATGAGAGAGTGATTGTGTGTGTGAATTACTCATACCGTCTCTATTCATTATGAAGCTGTGGTTTGTACTTCAAAGGTATTAAAATGTATGCCTATAATGGTTGAGTTTCTAAGCTACTTTAGTGACTTTACTTTAGTCACAGGACAGCGTTGACACTGCGTTTCTGCGCTCGATCTTCACGTGATGTGCGAGTTTCTGTCTGAGTGTTCGTTTGTCACAACATATCAGGCATTAGTTCAACATAATACACATCTGATGGTGGAAAATCTCTTTACTGTTCAAACTTGCAGGCCTTAAACCACATACAAATGACAAGCTTTGTGAGGACGCAGGTGATAGAGATCTGCCTTCAGGGCGCGCGCGCGTTGACAGAGACGCGACGCGGCTCAGATCTCTGTCTCTGAAAAAAGCTGAGCACTGAACGGAGAAGTTTGTTTTTGAATAGTGCACAATCGCTTTAAATGTTGAAACTGGCAAGCCTTTAAACGCATGTACTTGACAAACTTTATGAGGACGAAAGTGAAAGCGATCTGGCTTCGGGGTTTGCGCGCGCCGTCTGTGTGTCTGTGTGTGTGTGTGTGTGTGTCAGCGCGTAGGCTTAGTATAAGAAGAGCGGCAATTAACTGACCTGTGTAAAACATGCAGTTACTATAGTGATTCTGGGCATCTATAAACACAGATAACTGCTCCTGCATCTGTGTGTGAGCCTGCAAACTGCACTTGATGTGACTGACGGGGCGGAGTCAAGTGAAAACCGAAATAACCCACATGGGAAAAATACGTCGGTTAGAGGTTCTGAATGTCGGTTTCGGTTATTTTTCGATTAATCGTACAGCCCTAGCCTGATTTGCATGTATTGCGTCACCATCTCTGTTCCTGGGATGAGGTTTAGAAAGCTCTCTGGGCAGCTCCAGCGTCCCGGGCCCCGTCTCAGAGTCCCGCTGACTCCTCTGGAAGTCCCGGATGTAGGCGTCCAGCGCCTCGGAGGCGGAGGTGTAGCGCTTGTCCTTGTATCTGATGATGGTGGAGACGGGCTCTGGATGGAGCGAGCTCTGCAGACGTCCAGATGTGGCCAGAAGAGACGAGACACTGGACTCAGGGGACGCCATCATCACACACTCCTCTCATAGCGCTCTGACAAAACACACACTACATCAGCCACTTTATAATCCAGCGCTCGCTTTTTCACCAACAAATACATTTATTTAATTACATAAAATATTGATTAAAATAAATAAAAAATAATTAGTGCCTTCAGATTATTCGTGATTAATCTAACATAAAAGATTGTAAGTATATATAAATATATATTGTATGTTTACACACCTCTATGTTAGATGTGATTAGATGCAAAAACATATCAAATATTTAAGAAAAAATGTGTCATAAACAAACATTCAATTATGCATTTTTATAATTCAGGGCTCTCTTTTTGACCAATGAATGCATGCATAAAAGTTGCATGACATTTTGAACTATGAAAAAAACTGTGAATAATGTAAAAAAAATAAACAATACAAATAAAATAATAGTGCTGTCAGATTATTTGCGATATAACTAACATAAATAAATAAATATTAGGGCAAAATATTAATCGCATCCAAAATAAAAGTTTGTGTTTACATAATATTATTTATATATAAATACACACATATTCATGTATATATTTAAGAAAAATGTATTATATACAAAATGTTTATATTTATAATATATATTATATAAATGTATATGGTGTATACATGCAAATATTTCTTAAATATATACATGAATGTGTGTGTATTTATATATAAATAATAATTAAGAGAGCACACACATATATATTATGTAAACACAAACTTTTATTTTGGATGTGATTAATATTTTGACAGCCCTAATATATAATATAATATAATATATATATATATATATATATATATATATATATATATATATATATATATATATACAAAATAATAATTATATAAAACATTTCCTACTGACACATTTTCTAAAAGTAGATTTCACACATATTAATATTAATTTTGCAAAGTATAAATAAGGTCTTTATATGTGAAAATATATAGCTGCTTTTTGAATTTTAGGGTTATGTCCCTCGTATTTGGGGGTCTAAATAATTTTTTTTAAACCATTAATGATAACTTGGTTTAGTGAGGTTAGCAAAACCTAGCTACTTACTTATTTTAGTTCATATGTTTGACAGGACTTTCCAGCTTTTATGTGGTTTCTGTTGGAAATAAAACGTATATCTACTGGTTATATTTAATTACTGCATTAACACGGTCGTTAGTTTAATGCCATGACCGATCGTTGAGTTTGATAAATTAAAAACAATCTGGTTTTGGACTGGACTGAGAATGTTTTGAATCTTTCACATTCCCACGTCAGAAACAGAAACTCACCAGCCGATTCCACCGCGGATCACGAACAGAAAGCGAAAGAAATAATAACCTGAATAAAAACTGACACGACGAATTCACACAAACAAACATCCAACAGAAAACTGAAATCACTCAGACAACCGCCAGCGGCACTGCGCATGCGCACATGATCACGTGACCTTCCTGTGGATGTTCTTTGCTCGCTAGCTACTCCACTTTCTCCGGATGAATGCTATATGCTGACTAGCTGCTTCACTAATATTAGGATTGATATAATGGCTAAAGTTGTTGATTTAATCGCAGTAATCCGCATACATCGCGTTATTATGGAGGATCACATGTCCTATTGAGGCAGTTATAAGTTATAAAAGTGGCTGACTCACGAGTGGGCGGCGGTTCTTTCGGTTATCGCTAGAAATAGAATTAGCGGGAAGGAAGATTAACGTTATTTAGGTGTCTCAAAATGGCGACCCGGACGTCGCGTTGGCGCAAATTCACTGATTCTAAATACTTCTTCACCGTATATTGTCGATTAAAGGCACAACATGTAAGATTTTCGGATTAAAATATCCAAAAGTCACTAGAACAGTTATATTGTTTTGTTATTTAAATTATTATTATTATTTTTTTAAATATGACTTGTGTGCTCACATTATCCCAAATGTTTTCACATCGAAAATATCCTAATTCCCACATTAGAAGTGGTGATTACGAATTCAAGTGCTTTGTTGTCGGAATGAACAGAAATCATGGAGGACACCAAGCTTATTCTTGACTATTTATTGGGAAAATCGTATTAAAACCAACATCATACACATAGGCTAGTGTCCCATGCACTGACAACCATAACATTCCAGATAGTCCGCTTTCTGTAGTTTCAGTCAAATGCAGGCTATTTTCGCTGTGTATCAAACATACAATAAGCTTCAAATGATTACTCATAAATGTTAATATGCACTAGCCCACATTAATGTCAAGACAAGACGACCTAGCTGTTTTTTTTGGGGGGGGAGTAATAAAATCACACCTGCCACAGTACCATGTTTAAAGTTTATCTCGGGATTCGGGAATTTGGGTATCAAAATTATTTCCGAACTTCCCAGTGATAAACACGACATCAGAAGGCGTTCATGTGCAATTTTTACCTAGGAAACTTAGTTACCAACTTCGTTTTCGAAGCCATGGAAACACCAAAAACGCTTTAATAAACTATGTGTTTTATTAGACAGGCGAGCAACTGTTTAAATCATTGATGGACAGAAACTAAATATTGTTCTCCAGCTCAACACAGTTAATCTTATTGTTTAAATCTGATGTTGTTGATTTACCGCACAGTTTACCGAGTGCCATGTTTTACCGCCTAATATGATCTCGCTCACTGCAGTGTGAACAAGTGTCTCATATGGTGCGTTTAAGTCCTCCTGGGATGTTCGTATTTACGAGGTGAGAAGCCTTGTTTACTCTTTGGTCGGAGCAAGATGGCGGTGTACCTTTTTTTAATGAATTTCACGAAAATACAGCAAGGTTTGTTAACTCTGCTTATAGAAAATGAAGAACAAAGAATGCGCATCAGACGAGTTCAAACCTTTTACGTTTTTAATTAATCTACGAAGCCACTGTAAATGGTATCGTTATACATGGGCGTCGATATGATTTATTTACGATCAATGATGTTGGACCCACTCACGTTTATCGTCTCTAACATTCAGCACATGTCTGTTTACCTACCCCTTAGACGCTTTATTTCCACTTTTCTAATATTTTCTTCATTTTTATTGAAAATAAATGTAAAAAATTTCTGAGGACCCACCCACATTTTTTTTGCTTCCGATACCACCATGTCGTTATATATTAGGCTAATTGTTATTTTACAATGCTAGCTTACTTTGTTGTAAATTACAAAGCCTGACTGTCACTGCGAAATACCCGTTATATTCAACTAGACGCACTCATTGATTCCGCCATGTTTCTTACTGACCGACTGGTATTTACGACTTTGTGGTGGCGTTCATGTGCGTTCAACTCGTAGATACGATCTTTACGACCCAATAGTTGCGCCGAGCCAACACACAGAGTAGTCAAATGTGTGTGATATGATAAAACAGCGCTTCGTTACCACACATAGGCATGAGCGGAAGAAGCGGAAGTGCTCGTCTGACAGAATAAAAGCTCCGCCCAATCGCCTTTGTTTTGAATAAGCGACCTCTAGCAGCAAAAAATTACATATCGTGGTTGTGTAGTGTGACTTATTGCAGTCATGTGATACCTGATACACTGTAAAAAAATTATAATCTTCCCAACTCAAAATTTTCTAGTGACTGGTCACATCTAAAGTTTTCAATTGGCCCAAGTGAAATTCTGTAAATGTAATTTTATCCATTGTGGCAACAGTCTGTTAACATGGGCTCAATTAGAAATAATATATGTTGAGCCAATGGAAAAATGTAATTTACCAACACTAAAAAATGTCAGACCTCTCCAATTAAAAATTTTCTAGTGACCGATCACATCTAAATTTTTCAAATTGGCCAACTAAACAATTTAGATGTGATCAGTCACTAGAAAATTTTGAATTGGAGAAATGTTTTACAGCGAAACTGTGAGGTTGGTCCAATTAAATATTTTAAATTGTAGTAACAATTGTTTATTTCTCACTGTCCCAAAAGAAAAAAATGACTAAAAACATAAATATATTAAGCAAAATACAGAAACAGACAACAGGGTTGACATTTTATCACATTACTTTATTAAAGTAAATTCCAACACAGGATATTTGGGTGAAAATACCTTATTTTCAATAAGGAAAAACTCTGAATACATTCAAGAAGTCTTCTGCATAACAGGATGTCTTAATGTGGTGAATAAAATGCGGCACTGCAAGCTAAAAACCTGCAAATAAAAATAAAAACTAACATTAATGACAAAGCTCCCCTGCATCACATCTGGCAAATGACAGAACAGAAGTTTCTTCATTATATAATGAGGATGAGACGAATGAATGGACATCAGAAAATCACGAGCTTGACGTGTTTGATATTAAAAGGCAATAACTTAAGCCCTGAAAGAGGCCGACGCCAAACGCACCGTGTTCAACAGTCGCATGCCGCACATATCACACAAATGACTTAATTTACTTATTACCTATTGTTTTTTCACTTCGACTTCATAGATTGACTGAGCACAATTAATATGATCGGTGAATATAAAATTTTAATTTTGAGTGAAGACCTTAAGCTATGATTAGTACAATGCATCTTTTTGCATGGCGATAATTATTTGGAAGTAATTTATTGGGCCAATATGTAATAATCAATTTACACAATTTTTCCCCCCAATTTATTTTTACAGTGTACATTTCTCAGTTAGTTTAGACAGCATAAAGATTATTACACGTCTTTTTGTAGAGATTAAAAGCGATGCCATATGATAATCATTTTGAAGTGATATTTTTAAATGAGTATACTTTATATAACTCTAATAAGACTCTAAGTTCGTGTGTATGGAGGATCGTGTTGATTGAGCCAGCGAGCGCCCCCTGCCGGAACACCAGGCTGTGTCTCGTGATGAACGGCTGTTTTCCGCTCCGTGAGGGTCTGGCTCTCGCTCTCCTGTTCCTCCTGACACATGTAAACACTCTCAGTCCAACACTCTCAGCTCCGTCTGTGTCTTTGTCCTTCTCCCTCGGAACCGAGCCGAGCTGATCATGCGGCTCCGGGCCTGCTGTGTTTACAGCATCGGGCTGCTCTGCATTCTGCTGCTCATCGCCGGGATCGCGATGGTTTTGTCGCAAGTCTTTCAGAAGCTCTTAAACAACATGATAAAGAAGGTCAGTGAGTTTGTGTGTGTTCATGTGTTTTTCATTTATATCACGTTTTTGCGGTTTTTCATAGAGATACTGTGACATAAAATAAATATAGTAGAGATATGTACTATATAAATCAAACATTGGCCTATTATGTAATATTTATATATTATATTATTAAACATTATTAGTAGTAGTATTTTCTCCTCACATAAAATTATGAAAATATATTATAATAACATATAATATTTTATAAAATTTTATCATGGAATATATATATATATATATATATATATATATATATATATATATATATATATATATATATATATATATATATATATATATATATATATATATATATATAATTTTTGTTATTAGTTTTAATAGTAGTAGTAGTATGATTTTCTCACATAATATTATGAAAATACATAATATAAGTATTAAATAATACTACATTTATGTTATGAATTATATGTAAATATAATATATAAAATAGTTTGTGTGTGTATAAAATAAAATATATATTTTTTTTTACATATTTTTTATATAAAATATTTTACATGTTATATTACACACACACACACACACACACACATATATATATATATATAATGTGTGTGTGTGTGTGTAATATAATATGTAAAATATTTATTATGATTATTGTGGTATTATTGGAATATTGTGATTATGATTTTCTCCATACATTATATTATGTAAAAATCCTATTTTATAATATAGAATATAATAATGTATCATAATTTAAAGTTAATATTTTAATATTTATAATAATATTAAATTAAATAATTCAAACATAATATTTGATGTTATATATTATAATATAATATATCATTTGTATATATATTATTAGATATACCGGTAATATATATTTTGTTATGTTAGTATATTAGTGTTATTATTATATTACTATTATGATTATTATTAATAGTAGGAGTATTCTTTTCTTCACACATAATATTATGAAAATATATTATAATATATAATAAGTTATTATATTGTAATATCATAGCTTATTGGCTTATTGTAAAAAATAATATTATGATTTTTTCAAATAATTTTTCTAGCATTATTACTGTTTAAATTTGATTCCATAATACCATGGTGTTGAATTAATATCATATTCATATGCCAGAGGAGAGAAATGAAATAATATACACAAATTGAAATAAATATTTAATAAATATAAAATAAATGTGCACTTTGAGTCATATTGTAAAGTTGGAATAAAGTAGCTTTATGTGTTTCTCTTCCTAAATGATTTCAGAAACCATGAGTAACTTTGGTCATTTCACTTTCCCTCACAGCAAATGGTTCTGGAAAATGGAACAGAAGCGTTTTCGGTGTGGCAAAACCCGCCGCCGCCAGTTTATATGCAGTTTTACTTCTTTAATCTGACCAATCCAGCAGAGGTTCTGAACGGGGACAAACCCTCGGTCATCGAGATCGGCCCGTACACGTACAGGTGAGCCGACACAGGACACACACTGCAAAAAAGGCTTTTCTTACTTAGTATTTTTGTCTTGTTTCTGGTCCAAACATCTAAAAATTCCCAAAACAAGAAGCATTTACTAGCCAAATAAAAATTATTGTCTTGTTGTGGGGGGAAATAACTCAAAATTAAGTGAGTTTTTGCTTAAAATCAGCAAAATAATCTTGTTTTCTGTTTGAATTAAGATTATTTTGCTTACCCCATTGGCAGATTATTTTGCTGATTTTAAGCAAAAACTCACTTAATTTTGAGTTATTTTCCCCCAAAACAAGTCAAAAACTTTTGCTTGTCTAGTAAATGCTTCTTAATGTAAGATTTTTTAGATATTTGGACTGAAAACAATACAAAAATAATAAGTAAGAAAAGCATTTTTTGCAGTGCACACGACCTGTCTCCTCAGATCATCAAGAAAAACACTGTAAAAATAGTGAAATATTATTATAATGTAGATCATCTGTTCTCTATGTGAATATATAGTAAAGTGTCATTTATTCCTGTGATCAAAGCTGAATTTATCATCATTACACCAGTCTTCAGAGTCACATGATCTGAGCGTTTAACGGGCGGCGTCCACATATCACCAGCTTCCGATCTTATCTGAGTCACATGATCTGCTCTAAAACATTGCTGTTTCCACAAACTCAATAAGAACCAGTTCTGAAATCTTGAATTTCCTCTTTCAGGGAGTATCGGCCGAAAGAGGATGTGAGATTTATGGACAACGGAACCAGAGTGCAAGCTGTCAATCCCAAAACATACGTGTTCCAGCCTGACATGTCACGCGGGTCCGAGGACGATCTTGTGCGGACGGTCAATATCCCCGCTGTGGTGAGACTGTGACCCCTGACCCCACAGAGAAACCGTAAGAAATGACATTGTGATGAGCTAATCCACTGGTTCTGTGTTTCTCAGACCGTGATGGAGAAATTCAAAGACAGCTTCTTCAGTCGCTTCATCTCTGACCTGATGAAGGCCAAAGACGTGGGTGTGTTTGCGACCCACAGGGTGGGTGACCTTCTGTGGGGTTACGAGGACCCGCTGCTCAAGGAGCTCAGTGTCTTCGTGCCGGACGACCACTTCGGACTTTTCTACAAGGTTAGAGTCGATCACTATCACTCGTCCTTAAAGGGTTAGTTCACCCAAAAATGAAAATTCTGTCATTAATGACTGACCCTCATGTGGTTGGACACCCGTCAGACCTCCGTTCATCTTCAGAACACAAATGAAGATATTTTAGTGTAAAGCTGATGCTCTGAAAGGCCTCCATTGGCACAATGGCACGGTTCACTCTCAAGACCCTTAAAAGACACTAAAGACGTCGTTACAAAGTCCATCTCACTACAGTGGCTCTACAATAACTTTATGGAGTGACGAGAATAGTTTTTGTGCACAAAAAAACCCTAAATAATGACTTATATAGTGATGACGATTTCAAAACACGGCCTCATGAAGCTTCGAAGCGTTATGAATCAGTGAGTCGATTCAGCGGTTTGAATCGCCAAATTTCAGCAGTTTGACACGCGATCCGAATCATGATTCGACTCACTGATTCATAACGCTTCGAAGCTTCATGATGCCTTGTTTTGAAATCGTCATCACTATATAAGTCGTTATTTAGGTTTCTTTTGCGCACAAAAACTATTCTCGCCGATTCATAAAGTTATTGTAGAGCCACTGTAGTGAGATGGACTTTGTATCGACGTCTTTAGTGTCTTTTAAGGGTCTTGAGAGTGTAAAGTGCATTGAGCCAATGGAGGCCTTTCAGAGCATCAGCTTTACACTAAAATATCTTCATTTGTGTTCTGAAGATGAACGGAGGTCTGACGGGTGTCCAACCACATGAGGGTCAGTCATTAATGACAGAATTTTCATTTTTTGGGTGAACTAACCCTTTAAAGTCATCAAACCTCCAACACCAAATGCTGAAGCTGAGCGTGTGATTCCTCAAATCATGTATTACTGTGTTTGTGAATCATCATTTGAGGGATATATATATACATATACATTGATCAGGCATAACATTTAGACCAGCTGAAGTGAATAACACTGATGATCTCTGTTAGTGGGTGGGATATATTAGGCAGCAAGTAACATTTTGTCCTCAGAGTTGATGTGTAAGAAGCAGGAAAAATGGGCAAGTGTAATGGTGCGTTCACACCGGACGCGATTCGCGCGAGTGATTTACATGTTAAGTCAATGCAGAGACGCGAAATAGCATTCTGCGGCGCGATTCGCTCGTTTGAGGCGGTGCGAATTGAGCGTTTTGAACTTTTCAAGTTGAAAAATCTGAACTTTGGCGGATATTTCGCGCCGCGTTAACCAATCAGGAGCTTGCTCTAGTAGTGACAACAATGAGGAGAAACTCTGTATATTAATATCTGGTTCAGACAATATGATTATCACTGTGATAACATTAAATGACATGAAACACAACACATTATTTATGTATGATCAATAATACAAAAGTATAAGTAAAGTATAACAAGCTATACATGAAATAAAACAAACAATTCAGTCAAACATTCAAAGTCAGTGCTAGTAGGCTAACTTACAACTGCAACGTACAGTTATAGCCTAAAAATATAAAGTAATGAAACTTATCTTTGCCCTCAGCCTAAACGATTTGCCAGGGAACAAATTAAAGATCCATGAGACCAAAGAAAGGTGTCAGCATACACAGAGCATCTCAGTTTGTTGTGTATATGCTGCCCCATACGCAACAAACTGAGATGCACTGTGTTTTCTGACACCTTTCTATCAGAACCAGCATTAACTTCTTGAGCAGTTTGAGCTCCAGTAGCTCGTCTGTTTGATCGGCCCACACGGGCATCAATGAGCCTCAGCCGCCCATGACCCTGTGGCCGGTTCTCCACTGGTCCTCCATGACCCTGTGGCCGGTTCTCCACTGGTCATAGTGATTGAGGGTTTAGGGGGCGATTTTGGATTTTTTTCAGCCAAAAATGTTCACTTGCTGCCTAATATATCCCACCCACTTACAGGTGATGAAGAGATCATCAGTGTTATTCACTTCACCTGTTCATAATGTTAAGCTTGATCGGTGTGTGTATGTATATATATATATATATATATATATATATATATATATATATATATATATATATATATATATATATATATATTAATAAATACAAACTTTTATGCTAGATATGATTAGACAGCACTATTTGACTACACTAATATATATATATATTAAATATATCAAACGTCAAACGTTAAATCGCATCCAAAATAAGTATTTGAACACCTGCTATTTTGCAAGTTCTCCCACTTAGAAATCATGGAGGGTCTGAAATTGTCATCGTAGGTGCATGTCCACTGTGAGAGACATAACCTAAAAAAAAAATATCCAGAAATCACAATGTATGATTTTTTAACTATTTATTTGTATGATTCAGCTGCAAATAAGTATTTGAACACCTGTCTATCAGCTAGAATTCTGACCCTCAAAGACCTGTTATTCTGCCTTTAAAATGTCCACCTCCACTCCATTTATTATCCTAAATTAGATGCACCTGTTTGAGGTGGTTAGCTGCATAAAGACACCTGTCCACCCCATACAATCAGTAAGGATCCAACTACTAACATGGCCAAGACCAAAGAGCTGTCCAAAGACACTAGAGACAAAATTGTACACCTCCACAAGGCTGGAAAGGGCTACGGGGAAATTGCCAAGCAGCTTGGTGAAAAAAGGTCCACTGTTGGAGCAATCATTAGAAAATGGAAGAAGCTAAACATGACTGTCAATCTCCCTCGGACTGGGGCTTCATGCAAGATCTCACCTCGTGGGGTCTCAATGATCCTAAGAAAGGTGAGAAATCAGCCCAGAACTACACGGGAGGAGCTGCTCAATGACCTGAAAAGAGCTGGGACCACCGTTTCCAAGGTTACTGTTGGTAATACACTAAGAGGTCATGGTTTGAAATCATGCATGGCACGGAAGGTTCCCCTGCTTAAACCAGCACATGTCCAGGCCCGTCTTAAGTTTGCCAATGAGCATTTGGATGATCCAGAGGAGTCATGGGAGAAAGTCATGTGGACAGATGAGACCAAAATAGAACTTTTTGCTCATAATTCCACTAAACGTGTTTGGAGGAAGAAGAATGATGAGTACCATCCCAAGAACACCATCCCTACTGTGAAGCATGGGGGTGGCAGCATCATGCTGTGGGGGTGTTTTTCTGCACATGGGACAGGACGACTGCACTGTATTAAGGAGAGGATGACCTTGTATTGCCAGATTTTGGGGAACAACCTCCTTCCCTCAGTTAGAGCATTGAAGATGGGTGGAGGTCTTCCAACATGACAATGACCCGAAGCACAGCCAGGAGAACCAAGGAGTGGCTCTGTATGAAGCAGATCAAGGTTCTGGCGTGGCCTAGCCAGTCTCCAGACCTAAACCCAAAAGAAAATCTTTGGAGGAAGTTCAAACTCAGGCCAGAAACCTGACTGATCTAGAGAAGATCTGTGTGGAGGAGTGGGCCAGAATCCCTCCTGCAGTGCAAACCTGCTGATAAACTACAGGAAACGTTTGACCTCTGGAATTGCAAACAAAGGCTACTGTACCAAATACTAACATTGATTTTCTCAGGTGTTCAAATACTTATTTGCAGCTGTATCATACAAATAAATAGTTAAAAAATCATACATTGTGATTTCTGGATTTTTTTTTTAGATTATGTCTCTCACAGTTATCTCTCTAACAGTTTACATATTTTATTAGGGATGCACCGAATATTCGGCCACCGAAAATTTTCGGCCGAAAATGGCCCAAAAGAACATTTTCGGTTTTTGGCCGAAAGACTTTTATCACCGAAACAATACGGCCGAAATGTTGTGATGACGCAAACAGAAACCGCGACCTGCACGTGCTTGTCTGAAGCAACATGTCTGCGGTGTGGACGTATTTCAGTATATCTGAGAAACACCCACGTCTGCTCCATGCACAGGCACTGACAGCGAGAGCTCATGTTCTCGATGAGAAGAGGAACAGACTTCACTGTGAAACCCAACGGTTTCCCAATGCAATCTTTAACAGTGGGCATGGTTTAAGCGCGGAACACACTTCAATCCGAGTTCCCACACCAACATCGATCAACATGTATCACGAAATTCAAACGATAAATGCCGTTTTGACGCTCTTTAATGTGACATCACTGATCACATCACAGTTCAAGCGGCGGCGCGTGAACGCGATCATCTGTGAGCGTGATAGATCATCTCTTCCTTAAGAATAAACATGAATGAACATCTGAAGGTATGCTGAGGATACATTACAACTTACTGTCCCGTATCATATGTGGTTTAATCGCTCAATCAGTGTTTCAACGGCGGAAAGACCTCAATTTAACTGCTGTAAACTAAACACGTAGCATCACATTTACCTCAGGCAGTCATTCAGTGTCCACAGAATTTTATTCACTAGAGTAAATCAACTCTTTCACTAAATATATGACCTATATTAGCCGTTATATTCATGATATTCTACATAACCTGTTAATGATATCTTGATTATTTCATGTATGTTTAAATTAACCTGTCATCGTGTTAATGATTATATTTCAACAACGAATTGGATAAAAAATTATTTTATAATTAGATTTAAAAGTTATTGCAAATACTGCCGTATGTGAAGTTTACATGTTATTTGAGTGTTGATTATTAGACCTAAAAATAAATAGCAACTGAATTTAGGCTAATAGTTTGGGCTCTGTTGTTAACCTTTAACATTAATGTGCAAGTAAGGGCTCCCTATATAATTTACAGCAATATCTTCAATAAACATTTAGTTATAATTTAATTCATTTAAGGACAGATACTTTTTTTTTAGTAAACCAATAAAAATACATAAGCCATTTTGTAAAACTGCTGTACCGAACCGTCAGTTTTGTGTACCGCTATCCCTATTCTACAGTTAACATATGGGCTATGGCAGTCTTTGCTTTGATACACTATTATGTTGAAGGCCTACAGAGAAAATAGTTGTATCTTTAAGCAGTTGCACTTGTTCTGAATGCACTTTCTTGTAGTAGTCCTACAGAGAAAAATTTTAAATGCACTAGACCTAAATGCACTTTGTTTTTATGAGAGAACATTTACTTTTAAAACCTTTCTGTAGGCCTGTACATTATTATTTAATGTACACATGAGTGGGGTCAAGTTAAACATTTTAGTTTGAATTTTATTTTATACTGTGCATTGTTGCAATGTGCTAAATAAATATTAGCATAATTTGTAATTGATTTATTCTTTGAAACTTTAATATTAATTTATGCAATTGAAATGCCTTGATTTTAGTAAAGTTAGTACACAGTCATAGCCATAAATGCAATGGTACTGATAATTGGCATCATTTCTTTCGGTGTTTCGGTTTTCGGCCTTGGTTTCCTCTTTTTCGGTTTTCGGTTTCGCCAAGAATTTTCATTTCGGTGCATCCCTATATTTTATATATAAATATAACGATATATACATATACAATATTTATAATTAATTTATAAAACAAATGGCATATTTATTTCATACAATATTGACTCACTAACTCACAAAAGTTTTAAAGCAAATATATACTTAACATATACATATTTATTTATATTTTGCTGTTTTTGTGAGTTAGTGAGTCAACATTGTGTGTTTTTACTCTATTTCTGATCAGATAAATGACTCTTTCAGAAACATTGAACAGTCGATGGCTAATGTCATCAATGCAGCTGTACTTAATGTTTGAGTCTGTTAACTGTGTATTTGTACATGTTTTTCATTGATTATGTTTCAGAAAAACGGCACAGATGATGGTGATTATGTGTTCCTGACGGGGAGGCAGAATTATCAGGACTTTGCTCGTATAGACGAGTGGAACGGACAGAGGTAAAATCAGCAGAAACTCTGATGAATGGATTTGAGCATGTGCTCAGAGGAGATTGAGTTATGGATTGTTTGCTCTGTTTCTCAGGTCGTTAAACTGGTGGAGCTCAGACGAGTGTAACATGATCAACGGCACTGACGGAGCGTCTTTCCATCCAATCGTCACAAAGACTGAGAAACTCTATATATTCTCCTCTGACCTGTGCAGGTGAGATTCATGCACACTGATTTCACAGATATTAATACTTTTATTCAGTAAGGACACGTTACATTGATCAAAAGTGACATTTATAATGTTACAAAAGATTATATTTCAAATAAATACTGTTCTTTTGAACCTTCAATCCATTAAAGAATCCTGAAAAATAACATATATCACAGTTTCCACAAAAATATGAAACACTGATAATAATCATAAATATTTCTTGAGCTTAAATGCTCATATCAGAGTGATTAGTGAAGGGTCATGTGACACTGAAGACTGGAGTAATGATGATTTGATCACAGGAATAAATGACACTTTACTAAATATTCACATAGAGAACCGCTGATCTACACTGGAAAAATATTTCATAATTTTTACTGTATTTTTGATCAAATAAAGGAGCAGAAAGAGAAAGCAGAATATTTCTCTTTCAGAAATATTTATAAACTTACCGTCCCCAAACATTGAAGTTTATGTGATAATAATATCATGACTTTTATGATATGATATATGATTATACATTTAGATTTAATTTAGCTTATTTATTAACTTATTAAAAAATATTTAATCATAGTCATTTGCCAAATGATGAATAAAACTAGACTTTTTTACTGATCAGCTCATTTCAGTTATCATAAAGTTATAAGTAAGAGATCAAATGTTGAAAATATGATTTTAAAAGTGCTCATTATTAGATAAAAAGTCAAAAATATGATGTAAATGTCCTCATTATTAGATAAAGTCAAAAATATGATTTTAAAAGTCCTCATTATTAGATTAAATGTCAAATATATGATTTAAATGTCCTCATTATTAGATTAAAAGTAAAAAATATGATTTTAAGTCATAATAGTGAGATAAAAAGTCGAAAATACGACATGCTAAGTCATAATTATAACATAAAATGTTGAAAATATGATTTTAAGCCCTCATTATTAGACTAAAAGTCAAAAATATGATTTAAAAGTACTCATTATCAGATAAAAAGTCAAAATATGATTTTAAAAGTCATAATTGTGAGAAAAAAATCGAAAATACAACATGCTAAGTCATAATTATAAGATAAAAAGTCAAAAATATGATTTGAAAAGTCCTCATTATTAGATTGAAAGTCAAAAATATTATTTAAATGTCCTCATTATTAGATAAAAAGTCAAAAATATGATTTTAAAAGTCCTCATTATTAGATAAAAAGTCAAAAATATGATTTGAAAAGTCCTCATTATTAGATTGAAAGTCAAAAATATTATTTAAATGTCCTCATTATTAGATAAAAAGTCAAAAATATGATTTAAAAGTCCTCATTATTAGATAAAAAGTCAAAAATATTATTTAATTGTCCTCATTATTAGAGTAAAAGTCAAAAATATTATTTTAAATCTCCTCATTATTAGATTAAAAGTCAAAAATATTATTTAAATGTCGTCATTATTAGAGTAAAAGTCAAAAATATGATTTTAATTGTCGTCATTATTAGATTAAAAGTCAAAAATATGATTTTAAAAGTCCTCATTATTAGATAAAAAGTCTAAAATATGATTTAAATGTCCCCATTATTAGAGTAAAAGTCAAAAATATGATTTAAAAGTCCTCATTATTAGATCAAATGTTAAAAATATGATTTTAAAAGTCCTCATTATTATATAAAAAGTCATAAATATGAAATGCTACATCATTGTGAGATGAACAGTTGAAATTATGACTTTAAAAATTCTGAGAAAAATGGATTTAAAGTCAAAATTATGAGATAAAAAGCTGAAATTAGATTTTTTAAAAAGTATAAATTATGACCAAAACACACACTAAGAGATTTAAGAGATGAAATCATGTTTGTTATTTATTTTATTGTATTTTGATTAACACTTATAATAATAATAATATTTACATTATTGTTTTCATTTTGTGCAATATATATTTTTTATTTCTTGTCTTTTTATTGTAAATCTTCTAGAAGTGATTAATAACAGCTGCTGGGCTACAGATTCAAGGTGTAGTTTAGAAATGCTCTTATTGATTCAGTATTGATCATGTGACACGTGTTGTTCCTTTGACTCTAATAGATTTGAACATGTGTGGGTCAAATGTGAGGTGGCTTGAGTCAGAGTCAGATGATCACAAACACAACTATTCAGCAGTTCTGAAGGGCTTTCTAAATATAAAGTGCCTGTTGCATCACAGCGAGAGAAACAATCCTTCAGCTGTGGCCATGTTCAAGTTTACAGGGGAATTATAGCGGAAACAAAGCCATTAAACATGAGAAGTAGGTCCAGCTGAACCAGAACCAGAACCAGAACCTGAACTAGACTCAAATGCAGTGTTGGGGAAACGCATTACAAGTAACTTGAGTTACGTAATAATATTACTTTTTTCAAGTAACTGGTAAAGTAACGCATTACTTTTCAAATTTACAACAAAATATCTGAGTTACTTTTTCACATTTATTTGACTGACAGCTCTCCTGTCCTCATGTGGAGAGAAATAAGTGTGTGTGAACATGAGGGTTATTGTAGTTCTATCGAAAATACAACATGCTAAGTCATAATTATAAGATAAAATGTCAAATATGATTTAAAAAGTCCTCATTATTAGATAAAAAGTCAAAAATATTATTTTAAATGTCCTCATTATTAGAGTAAAAGTCAAAAATATGATTTTAAATGTCCTCATTATTAGATGAAAAGTCAAAAATATGATTTTAAATGTCCTCATTATTAGAGTAAAAGTCAAAAATATGATTTTAAATGTCCTCATTATTAGATGAAAAGTCAAAAATATGATTTTAAATGTCCTCATTATTAGATGAAAAGTCAAAAATATGATTTTAAATGTCCTCATTATTAGATGAAAAGTCAAAAATATGATTTTAAATGTCCTCATTATTAGATAAAAAATCAAAAATATTACATGCTAAGGGCCCTATTTTAACGATCTGAAACGCAAGTGTCAAAGCGAGAAGCGCAAGTAACTTTGTGGGCGGGTCTCGGCGCTGTTGCTATTTTCCCGGCGGGATAAATGGCTCTTGCGCCCGGCGCAAATCTAAAATGGGTTGGTCTGAAGTAGCTTCATTATTCATAGGTGTGGTTTGGGCGTAACGTGAATAAACCAATCAGAGCGTCATCCAACATTCCCTGTAAAAGCAGGTGCGCAAGTTCCATTATGGATTGCTATTATTATGGCGTATTTACCAGGCGCACGCCAGGAGCGGTTCACAGCCGAGGAGACTGATGTGCTTGTAAGAGCAGTGAAAGACAGAGAAGTTGTGTTGTATGGGGATGGGAGAAACCCACCCAAAATAGCGTCGGTTAAACAGGCGTGGGAGGAAATAGCCACAATTGTTTCATCAGCTGGCATCCCCAGGACGTCGCACCAGTGCCGCAAGCGCTACAATGACATCAGAAGACGGGGAAAGTCCAAGCTTGTCAGCATCAATCGGGCACGCCGTGTAACGGGAGGTGGATCTGCCTCTACTCAGGACCTGACGCCAGCAGAGGACATCGCTGCGTCCACCCTCACCGAGTTTTTTTCCTGGTTCTTGACGGACAAACCAATTTGTTAGATGTCCTTATATACATATATGTCTTGCCAGAAGTTGCCACTATTGGGCAAACAGGTCTCCTTAATTATTAGACTACAATTAGCCTGAATAATTTGTAAGCTAGATTTATGCCTATTTTTTCACATCTTCGTGGCACACCACAATGATTTCCGTCATCTCATGTGTTAATATTTTTTAGTGTAACAATTTATGATTTGCAAAAATAACTGATGCATCTGTGTAGATTACATGAGCAAAGTGTATGCGCGTTGTGCACGCTATACATTATGGTCAAGCATGCGCCCTTAAAATAGCATAATGAACAACGCGCAACGCGACACTGACTTTAGACTAGGTTTTTTCTGGTCAGTGGCGCAATTGTTTAATGGAACAGCAAAATAGCACCAGGGATTGTTTGCGCCGGAACACGCCTCCTTTTTTGCGCTGAACCGCCCAGGTAGCGCAAGTTCATTCACTAGTTTAGCGACGTGCTTCATGCGTCGGTGTACAAAGTCAATTGTGCTGGGGGCAAGATAGGGCCCAATATCATAATCATAAGATAAAATGTTGAAAATATGATTTTAAAAGTCATAATTGTGAGATAAAAAATCGAAAATACGACATGCTAAGTCATAATTATAAGATAAAATGTCAAATATATGATTTAAAAGTCCTCATTATTAGATAAAAAGTCAAAAATATTATTTAAATGTCCTCAGTATTAGATTGAAAGTCAAAAATATGATTTTAAATGTCCTCATTATTAGATAAAAAGTCAAAATATGATTTTAAATGTCCTCATTATTAGAGTAAAAGTCAAAAATATGATTTTAAATGTCCTCATTATTAGAGTAAAAGTCAAAAATATGATTTTAAATGTCCTCATTATTAGAGTAAAAGTCAAAAATATGATTTTAAATGTCCTCATTATTAGATGAAAAGTCAAAAATATGATTTTAAATGTCCTCATTATTAGATGAAAAGTCAAAAATATGATTTTAAGTCATAATAGTGAGATAAAAAGTCGAAAATACGACATGCTAAGTCATAATTATAAGATAAAATGTTGAGGTGTGTGTGTGAACATGAAGGTTATTGTAGTTCCAGACTAAATGTGAGCATTTATTTTTCTCACTTGCACAATAAAGATTGTGTCCTCCTCAAAATCAATAAAATCAGTCAAATGCAGAATCAGAGAACTATACAAACCTCCAATAATTAAATGTTAAATAAAACAACTATTTTTATGCATAATCTACCTTTATTTTTAATTTACCAATGTCTTGCTGCTGACCTTTGATGATG